>JAECYA010000013.1:0-31621 GCA_018153455.1 Drosophila parabipectinata
TATATTAAAACAGCAAATATCCCATCTGTACTATAGTCATATTTTTCCGAAGTTTGTCTTTACAAAAATTCGATATTCAATTATCCGATTTAGATGGTAACTATGATAAAAATGTTCAAATAGATTTAACACGTTTATGTTTCGAAATATGTAAAAAAATGACAAAGAAATAAAAGAAGATGTAATTCCTTATAAGAAATCATTAATCTCTAAGAACTAAAACATAAACAATAAAAAAAAAGTTTTTTAAAAATAAAATTGAGTAAGCAACAAGTTGTTGATGAAATACTTGGCAATTGATTTGGTTGAAATGATCCCATAAGCCAGTAAAATCAAAATCTGCAATGGATGTTGCAACTGTTATGAAATCTATATTGAATGATTCCAAATACAAGCCAAAAAATATACATTCCGATCAAGGAAAACATTTTTTAATCAACTCTTTAAAGAACTTATGAAGAAAAATAATATAAATCATTATCATACATTTACACACCTTAAGGCTTCGATTTGTGAACGATTTAACAGAACTTTAAAAAATAGGATGTGGAAAATATTTAGTTTTAATGGAAATTATCGATGGATTACCCTTTTGAATTCGCTTGTAGAAGACTACAATCATTGATGTTTGTAAACAGAATGAAGAGTTTATTTTGAAAACATGTTATAACATTGTTAAGGTATTTCCAAGGCATAAATATGTAGTAGGAGACCATGTTAGAATAAGCAAATACAAGGGTGTATTTGTTAAAGGATATGAACCCAACTGGACAACTGAAATATTTACAATTTCAAAAATTAAGACTACATTCCCAGTTACTTACGAGCTCATTGATTATAAGGGTGACCCTATAAAAGGTACATTTTATGAAGCTGAAATGTAAAAAGTTAAAGACAAAAGTGCATTCCTAGTTGAAAAAGTAATAAAAAGAAAAAAAGAGAAAGATAGGTTTTGATGGAACACATTACTCATGGATAAATAAAACAGATTTATTAAAATACAATTTTACAAATTGGAATTTATTTATACAAATTATACATACATATATACATTTTTAATTTTTATTATTATTATTATTATTAATATATTTATTTATTTATTTTTATTTTTATATATATTTTTTTTTTTTTGTGTCCTTATGTAATATTTTTTGAAATACGGACAAGATTATTGACTTGTCCCATTTGTACTTAATATTGATCTTAATAAATAATGCCCATATGCTAAAGTATTAATATTATCAACTAACACATATCTTTTATAATCTCTAGGGCTAAGATTTACTTTATTAACTTCTTCAGTATATAACTGATGTCCCCTACTTCTTTGTTCTCCATAGTACGTTTTCTTATGTCTAATACATTCAATATAATCTAAATGACATAGTCTTTTTATTACCTATTGCTTAACACCCTTAACTTTCTTTGTATTTATGTATTCGTCATTGTCTTCTACCAAAGATGAATGTGCTTTAGCTTTTAGACCCGCGAAAGAGGTCATAATTTTTCCAGCATTTTCATCTTTGAATAAGCCCAATTCTTTGTTGTTAGCTTGAATTATGCTGAAGGGGTTTCCTTTCTCATAATTTGATGTGTCAAAACGGCTAGAATTTTTTTTGTTTTTTTGTGTATATCCTCTTCACAAAAAACTATGAATTTCATCAGGATATTCTAAATCTACTTCTAAAATATACCCTGTGTCTCCTGAGGAATCAGTAATTTGTACATCAAATGAATTAGATTCATTTTCGCTTTAAAATTTAAAATTTGAAAAAAATTTGGGAGTTTTTGGCTCATAGCCCAACCATATAAATTATTTGCGTCAATATACGACAAAAAGTTTTTTTGGTTTTGTTTTATCATAATTTTTTATGTACTCATTTTTTGCTTTTGAAATTCTTTGAGCTCATTGAGTCAGACCGCCACGTATACCTCTTTACAAAATTGTATATGTTGGGAACAATGCCACAGAGTGGTGCAGTATATCCTGGCCGCCTTCGAAACCAAGAAGTACTGCCTGGCTGTAATGCTGGATGTGAAACAAGCCTTCGACCGGGTCTGACACTCCGGTCTCCTGCTTAAATTGAAATTAAATTAAATTAAATTAAATTGAAGACTAACCTGGCCAGACCTTACTACCTCTTTCGGAAGTCGTTCCTGATGGACCGCAAATTTGCGGTCAGATGCGGAGAGGCCACTTCCGGACTCAGGAAGGTCCGCGCCGGAGTCCCCCAAGGCAGCGTGCTGGGCCCTTTATTATACAATGTCTACACGGCCGATCTCCCAAGTTTTCTGCCACAATATTTAATGGTTGTCCCTGTTATAAAGTTTTAAATAAAACCACTCTAGACATAATGAAAAAAAAAAAAAAGGGGGGCATTGGTTCCGCAAAAGTATTCCAGAAACGGGGATGAAATTAAAAGTCGGGGCGTCTTCAATAATTTACAAAAGAAGCGTCAGTTTATTGGCGTACATCGAATACTAACTTAACTTAGAAAGAAAACAAGGCAACAACGCAAAAGTAATAGAAAAGAATACGATCAACGACGACCAACGAAGGAGCGAGAGCGCAAAGAGGGGCGAGCGCGGATGGGCTTTTCAGCGCGGGTGCGCTCTTCAGTGCTGGTGCGCTCTTCAGCGCGGGTGCGCTCTTAAAGTTGCGGCACAACAGCCCCTCACGTAAACATCCTCCCCCCCTTGCAATCGCTCGGGTTGCAACAGATCCCTCGTCGCTAGCTATGCGTCACTGCAGCTAGAGGGCGTACACGGGTCGATGAAGGCCCCCGCGTCGAAGATCCGGATCCCGGCGGTGAGGGCCCTCGAGGAGAGGCGGAAAGTTGCCTAGGCGCGGATGACGCGGGCGGAAGAGCGGTGGACGGCACCCGATGAGTGGCGGACGAAAGCAGTGGAGCGCTTGACGACTGCCAGCCAGTGGCGGAAGAATGCCGAGGAGTTGCCGGCGAGCGCCGGGAAGTCGATGGCCGTGGATCGGCTTGTGAGTGCCGGAAAATGGCGGACGCAGGGCGAGAAGCACCCGAACCGTGCCGGGAGTCGGCGGATGACGGCCGACGAGAGAGCGAGACACCAGGTGTACTGTCTCCCGTGGGCGGTGACCGGTGCTTCTTGGTCCCGGGGTGCAGCAGCGTGTGGTGATCCTGACCACACGTCTTACAGCCGTCCCCACGCCGACAGGATCCGTCGGGCTTGTGGGCGGGCAGGGATGCGTACGCGGCGGCACTTGGCGTGGAGGCCGACACTCTCAACGGATGGATCCCATTGCAGACTCGGCATCGGTAGGATTGTGTACCTCGAGTACATCTGCTCTCCAGTGACTGGGCGTTACGTGGGCGTGGCGACATCGTGCTGAATTTGATCTTGGAATCCAGAATTTGGCCCGGATCAGACGGATCAGACGGAGACGGCTGATTGCCATCGTGCAGCGTGATGCGAAGCGTAAATTACAGAAGGAGTAGAGACAGAATTGTGCTCGCCACCTGGATCCGATTCCGAGCTGATCTGTGTGGGCACCTCTCCCTGATCCAATGAGTCACCGATGCTGCGGGCAACTCGTGCGGAAAAAACAGACACGCTGCGGGGGTTGACTGGAGATAATGGGCCTGTCAGCACCCATCCGAAAATGGTCTCCTGACCGAGAAGCGACCCGCAGATGTTAGCCTTGGAATTACCGAGGAGAATGGACGGAAGAATGTCAGCTCCTAATAACACATCGACTTGGGAGCTCTCAAAGAAGTTGGGGTCCGCCAGGGTAATATCGGGCAGCCCCTTAAGACGATCTCGCGAAATCGGATATGATGGCAGATTTCCTGCCAACTGCGGAAGAACGTAAGCCGCAGTCTCTAATTGTAGCCCGGGTCTTGACGGCGACCGAATGGAGAAATGGCACAATTTAGTAGACTGGTCGGAAATGGTCTGATTAAGGCCGGAAACTTGGGCTTGAATCGTCTTGAAGGGAGGCTTGACGAGGTTGAACAGTCGTTCCGTTATGAAAATCGCTTCGGAGCCTGAGTCTATCAGCGCTCGTGCCGGGACGGTGCACCCCAAATGGCACACGTTGATATGGACCGTGCCCAGTAGGACGGCTGCTGACCCGGAAGCGAAACACACCTGCACATTCGACTTATTCTCTGAGCCGTTTGCTGGCATAGGCGGACTTGGAGCGGTGGCGAACGGATTGCCGCGGTGCAGGAGGGTGTGGTGTCGGCTGTGGCATGTGAAGCAGGTATGGGCGCTCGTGCAGTCTCGCTGCTGGTGCCCTCGGGCAAAATAGTTTAAACATAACTGCTTCCTCCTTATGTAGTCAGAGCGCCCATTTACATCCATTTCTAGGAAACAGAGATCGCAGCCCTTTTGGGCCGCAACCACTCGAGTCTCGTATGAAGTGAGCCTCCGAGCAGGGGCAGTAGGAAGTCCCGACCTTGGCGGAAATTTCACGGAGCCACTAGGCCTGTCGTCGTCAATGGAAGTCTGTCAGGAAGTTATCTAATTCCTTCCATGTTGGAATCTCGGCCTTATTATGTACGGATTCCCACATGGCTACCACATGGCTCCCACATGGAAAGTGTGAATTTGGGGAGCTTTGACGAAATCATAAATACCAGGAGACATGTCAACATCAACATTTATGGAGGATATTTCTAGGGCTGTCAGACAACTCTGAATAATGGCTTGCAGCTCCTTCAGCGCGACCCCGGCTCTTGAGAAATAGCCTGGAGGTTGGAAAGGATTTTTCAACTGGCTGTTGACCAATAGCCGCCGGTTTCTAAAGCGGTCTGTGAGGCTTTGCCATGCGGCGACAAACCCCTCATGGGTAAGCGGAGCCTAAGAAACAATGGCGTGGGCGTCACCACTTGTTTTGGACAGTAAGTGGAACAACTTCTCTACCGGGTTGAGCCGGGAGTTTTGGATGTAAATGTCCGTAAACAAATCTCTGAAGACTCTGAAGGTGGGCTGTACTTCGCTTCCAGCACTGTCGAGCAGCTCTCATAACTCTTCTCCACCTTCTCCCATAGTGCCCGAATTTGGTCCCGATGGACTTCGCACATGTATTGGGAGCCTGTTTCCATTTCTGGGGCGCCCGGAGTATTTATGCTAGCCTCAAATTGGCTAATTCAATCTGTTGTGGCGATGAACTTTTTCAACGCCACTTCGACCGCACTTGGAGCCATTTTTGCCACGGAGCGAGTCTGCCTCTGTGAAGGACCGGGGTTGTATTGACGGATTCGTCACTCTTTGCCCTTGATGGCACTGGTAGCCTTAGGCTTAAAAGAGGCGTCCGCGAATATGCGGATTAAGATCTGTCCAAACGGATGTTTGGGATCGAACGCGGGCTTTTTGCCCGCCTCTGTGATGTCCAATTCGCTGGTCAGGGCTTTTTGGATGACTTGTGCAACAGGTGCCTCCGTTTTTACGAAGTGGTGGCCGGTCGCACTAATGTGATGAGAACGGTGAAATCCTGGATGAAATGCAATTACAAGGAGCAAGTGCGAAATAGTGGCGCTGATGTCGAAAGGAAAGTCGTGTCCGGCACAATTCGAATGTGGAAAGAAAATCCCCCGTCGCCTTGCTCGGCTCTCTCCATTGATGACGAACTGTATTGTATATATGTTAGTGGTTCCTACCTGATGTTGAATCCTTAACTCTTTTCGAACTTGGTGGAAAGAAAACTGACCTTGGCTTGTATTTAACACAAAAAAATAAATAATCAATAATAATTAATTTTTGGTTAATTGTCGGATTTTATTATTATGGAAGGGTGGATTTGAAACCTTAATCTTTAATTAATTGGATTTAGTTATCTCGAAGCCGGAAAGGAGGAATTGAAACTATTCAATTCGGCTCTATTCGACAGAAGGTTGATAATTAAATTATTAATAATTTTCGATTATTAATTTTTTTTTTTTAGATAATTTTAATTGTTGAGTGGCCGGAAAGGAGACTTAAAACAAAACTGGCCCTTCGCTCGAACGGAAATATTAATTAAAAGAATTGTGGTGGTTATAATTATAAATATATTTGTTGCTATTTTATTTATTAACAATGATCTGTTATTCTAGATTATTATAACTAAAAGTAAGGATATATTAAGTTAAAGGATATTCCATAATTTTGGATTTAATTACATCTAGGGATAGTTCAGGGGTAAATAAATGGGACAATGAGTGTTCCTCAAAATTAGACCTAGAAATCGGTAACCAAAGGGGTCGGAGGGATCTAGTTACTCTATTAGGAACAGAGAACATTAATTTTTCAAGAAGAACTTGTGAGTCAACCTGTCCAAGAATAAGCACATGAAGTAGCATAACCGCAGCACAAGTACGGCGCTCTTTTAAAGGAGGTAGGTTTAGTAGTTTTAACCGGCAATTATACGATGGGAGGGAAGTGGCAGTATCCCAGTTTAAGCTTTTCAACGCAAATAGCAGAAACTGCTTTTGGACAGATTCAATCCTCCTTTGGTGAACAAAGTATTGCGGACTCCAAACGCTAGAACAGTATTCCAAGATGGGACGAACCAACGATACGTATAGAGTTTTAGTTGTTGTTTAGTCGTAACTTTTTTTAAAAATTAATATGTGAGGGAAATACGTCGAACTCGCAACTTGGGCTACTTAGCTATGAGACGGGGCATAGCAAGCTAAGAGCAAATAAAATAACCCCTAACGAGCCCGAGCTACAAGATATCTACGTGTGTTCCTAACTCCCATACTTATGAGAAATATTTGAATTGTACCGCCTAAAAATATTATCGCTCTGTTAAGTACTCGTTCTTGTTACTCGCTGCGTCGCAGTTTCGAAGGAAGGAATAGAAGGAGCAGATTGAAACTAGTAATAAATGAACTTCCATTGAATTCGGTTGATGCGTTTCTACTGGGACCATAGTTGCTGGCCTGAAACAGGCATTTTCGTAGTTTGCCATTTTGGGGCAAACATTTTTTGGGGCCCCCGGGTGGACTCAGAAGTACGAATCATCATATATACATAGCAGATCAGCTTTACATCCATCCGCAATCTCAGTTTGGGCTTGTACTCGACACGCCGCTGGAATTCATCGTTCATATGGCAGATCAGCTTTACATATATACATTTACCGTGGAATCTCAGTTTGGGCTTGTGCTGAATACGCCGCTGGATTTCGCTAATCGCTAAGTAACAAATTGATAGCATTCCCGTAAATGAACTACATACATAAGCCTGCAAATATTAGCCAAGGCGTAAGTTTTGAGGGAAACACGTGTCAAGATTACAGGTTGGTTCTTTAGTTGCTTGGTGCCACATACCATCGCACACATCACACACACATACATACAGCAAAAATACAGTTTATCGATCAGAGGGAGCTTTGAAAATCGTTGCAGCACCTTAATTGCGCTTAGCCCGAGCTTTGTGGATTCGAGTTGTTCAATTTGTCTCTCTGCTGTAGAGTAACGACCCACGCTTGCACTTCAGCTCACATACAATTCGGGTTCAGTTATAACAAAGTTCCAAAGTTAAAATAAGTTCAATCAATAACCTATCGTAGCACTAGATAACTGTGCTTTCTACTTGAGAATTCAATTTCAATTAAATCAGTGGGTGGCAAAGATTCACTTATATTGACATATTAGCGTAAAATTGCATCATGGCTCCGAAGCGGCGCTTAAGTCGTCAACAAAGTTCAAGAGTACATGATGTCAATGATGGCAACGATCGTGCTTATTCATTACTCCCGCGTCTTGAAAGTGTTAAGGGTGACATAGACCGCATGGGAGAGTTTATGCAACAACAAATCGTATCCATTCGAGGCAGCGAATTAGAGTGCAGATTAGACATTTTAAACAATTGGGTCCATTAATCCGGTATTGTCCTCGCGAGCTGAGCTTGAAGATAATTGTGTAGTCACAAAATCTCTTTATATGTCAGTTAGTGTACAGAATCAAAGACCACCATTTCTTAACTCGACCCTTAATACCACAACCTCCCACAATAAAAATGTACCTCGAATGAATTTACCGAAGTTTTCCGGATGCTACTCAGAGTATAAGAACTTTATTGGTTTATTCACCAGTCTCATAGATAGCGATCCAACTCTTAGCGACGTCGAAAAATTTAATCACCTGTTGTCATATCTGGAGAAAGAAGCGTTGGGGACCGTGAAAGCCTACCAAATAACTGAGATCAATTACCCAAAGGCACTGCCCGCCTTAAATCGGGTGTACGACAATCAGTGTCTAATTTTTTTTTATTGTATTTCACGCCTCTTCGACATTCCCTCAATGCAGGGTCCGTCCGCCTTGTCACTGCGTCACATGATTAGATACTGTCACAGCTATCTACGAATCTTTCACTAGGCAGTGACAAAGTAATAGAAAATGCAATGCTCATACACATCGTCATGACCAAAGTGGACGCAAAAACTAAGTCTAAATGGGAAGAAAGTTTAGACTTTCAAAACATCCCCCTTTGGCAGGACTGCCAAGATGTACTCAATAAACGCTTAGTTAGCAATCTTTCAATAGTTTAAGTGTTAGTTTTTGAGAATTTTAGGAACATAACAGTAAAATAACAACAGTAAAATGAACCCAGCAGAGTCAGAGAAGGGGGCAGCAACGCCCCAAAAGGTGACAATATGCATGTTATGCAATAAAGAGATGGCAACAGGCAGGGCCAGAACCAAATGTGGGCATGAGTTCCACAAAGCATGCATAACGGCTCACGCGAAAACCAAGGCAGCATGTCCCACTTGCAAGGTAGTGTGTTTTGAAAACCTCAGACGACGAGCGAAATGTCTGCAGCAGGCACAAGCCAACAGATTCGTAGGGCCGAATCACCGGGTGGTACAAGCCAGGTAGGTTCTCAAGCAGAGTCCCTAGGTAGTACGGCAGAAATAAGCTCAATGGTGTCTCAATCGGTTCAAGCCATGCAGGCAACACTATTAGAACAATTGTCAGCACAGATGGAGAGGTTGTTCCAGCAAAGAGCTCAGTCTGAGAGGGAAGCCGAAGGAAGAGCTGGGAGGACAACATCCCGAAATGAACAGCCTAGCGAACCCTTTAATAACGAGGGAGGGTTTCGAGACCAGGGACATACCATCATAGACGAATTAAGACAGCCAGCATATCGTCCAGACAAGGTTGGACACATACTAAACAACTGGAAGATCAGGTTCAGCGGGAGTCCAGATGGCATGACAATAGACAACTTCATCTATCGAGTAGAGGCCCTGACCCACCAGACGATAGATAGCAATTTTGCAGCACTCTGCGCGAATGCAAGTCTCTTATTCGATGGCAAGGCCGGAGATTTCTATTGGCGCTTCCACAAAGCGAATAGGGGCATGAGATGGGGCGAGTTGTGTGATGCTCTTAGGAATCACTTTCGCGATAGTCGGTCGGACGTAGACATACGCGAAGCCATGAGGGATAGAAAACAGCGCGAAAAGGAAGATTTCGACACTTTCTATGACGCAATAGAGCAATAGTAGAGGTTGTGAGGCGAAATTAGAGGTCCGAGATACGACACGAGTTGCTAAATGTGTCAATTCGATCGATCAGTCAATTGAGAGAAATCTGCAGGCGCCGCGAGAGGATCTTGGAGGAGGTAAGGCACGAGAGCAGCTTTTGCAAGCCCGGTTATACGAAGAAGGCGAATGCTGAGGGGTTCAGACGCGAGGACAGAGGACATCATAGGAGCTATCCTGCCGGAAAGGCGTTAGCGGAGTTGAATGAAGGAATGGAAATGGAGGATGCAAGTGAGTTCTCGGACGATGGAGATCCGGACATCGAAGCAGTGGCTCTCATTTGTTGGAATTGCCGGAAAGAAGGGCACAGTTATCACGACTGTGCTGGGAAACGTAAGGTATTTTGTTTCGGATGCGAAGCGCCTAATACCTACAAACCTACCTGCAAACTGTTTTAAAAACGGGCGGGTGAATGCGCAAGACCGTCCGACTCAGCGTATTCAGATAGGGCAGAGCAAGGACAAGTAGAAGATCCAGAGAAACCATCGTTAAAAAATTTAGAAGTAGACAGAATCATACATAAAGTTGTAGAAATTAACAAATTTGATACTAAGTCGAAAAAATCTAGGAATACAAACAGATTAAAACTATATTGGCAGGCGGTGAAAGAGATTGAAGCAATAAGGTACAAGGAGGCGGATAAGCGATAAGCGGATAAGCGATAAGAGAGAATTTCCGTCTTTTGCCAAGTTAGGATTGGGCAAAACACAGCTGATCAGTCACAGCATCGACGTGGGGGATGCAAAGCAGTGAAGCAGAGACATTATCCAGTCTCACCAGCAGTGGAGAAGTTGCTGTATGGGGAGGTGGACAGGATGCTGAAATTGGGAGTAATCGAAGAGGCCGAGAGCGCTTGGTCGTCACCAGTTGTCTTAGTTCAGAAACCAGACTATGTCAGACAATGTTTGGATTGCAGAAAAGTGAATAGTTTCACGCAGGGAGATGCATACCCGCCGCCGCAAATCGATGCAATTCTTAGCAGGCTTCCGAAAGCAGTTTACATCTCGAGTTTGGAGCGTCACGGGACAAAACGGCATTCACCGTACCAGGCAAGCCTTTGTACCAGTTCACAGTGATGCCTTTTGGATTGTCGAACGCATCGCAGACGATGACGCGACTCATGGACAAGGTCATCCCGGCTTCACTGAGGAACGAAGTTTTCGTCTATTTGGACGATCTACTAGTAGTATCAGATTCCTTCAAGTCGCATTTGGTAGTCCTAACGACGGTAGCAGAGCATATCCAACAGGCAGGGCTAACGTTAAACGTCGAGAAGAGTCACTTCTGCGTACGTTCGGTTAGGTACCTGGGTCATGTGATCGGGGAGGGAGTCATCAAGACCGATCCGGAAAAGATAGCAGCGATGGTGGAGTACCCAATTCCACGGACTCTGAGAGCTTTGCGTAGTTTTCTAGGCATGACCGGGTGGTACAGCAAGTTTATCAGCAACTACGCGGACATAGCGGCCCCACTGACGGATCTAGTTAGACCGAAGTGCAGGCTCACAATGACGCAGGCTGGAATTGAGGCGTTCGCAAAGTTGAAGGAAGCGATGTGCCAAGCCCCAGTGATGCACAGCCCAGATTTTACGAAGCCATTTTTCATCCATTGCGATGCAAGTAGCTACGGAATAGGAGGGGTGCTCGTTCAAAAGACAGAGGGAGACCGAGGGGACGAGTATCCTATTGCCTTCGTCTCAAGGAAGTTAAGCAAGGCTCAGAAGAACTACTCGGTCACAGAACAAGAGTGCCTGGCGGCGATCATCTGCATCAATCGTTTCAGACCGTATGTCGAGGGGCATAGATTCACCGTAGTTACGGATCACGCGTCGCTGCAGTGGCTTATGTCCCATCCCGATTTGAGGTCGCGTTTGGATCGGTGGGCAGCCAAGTTGCAAGGTTACAAGTTTAAAATCGAGCATAGGAAAGGGAAGCTACACGCGGTTCCAGACGCGCTATCCAGGGTTTTGAAGGCGAAGACGAAGGGATAGATGTTTCGGGCATAGACGTTGACTACGAGTCGCCGCACTTCGAGTCGTCTGAATACAAGACGTTGGCGGAGACGGTGAGGCCAATAAGGATATGACGCCTGATTTGAAAGGGATGGAGGGTAAGGTCTTCCGGAGAGCGAGATTGGCCCAGGAAGAAGGGTTGGTTGATCAGTTTGTTTGATCAAGGAAATTATTCCAGAGGTCCTAAGGGAGGCGCATGATAGTTCAATGGCAGCTCATGGGGGTCTCAATAAAACGCTGGACAGGATTCGGCGTATGTATTATTGGCCGAAGTTAGTGGATGATGTTAGAGACTATGTACGAAATTGTGAGGTGTGCACGGAAATGAAAGCACCCAACTATGTTACGAGACCGACGATGGGCAGAGTTGCTGGATCTCAGAGATTCTTTCAGAAAATCTACGTAGACTTTCTGGGACCCTATCCAAGGTCGCGGTCAGGTAATGTGGGCATATTCATTGTTTTAGATCATCATACCAAGTTCGTTTTTCTGAGGGCGGTAAAGAAGCTGTCGGCCGATACGGTGGTCAGGTTTATGAAGCAGAAGCTGTTTCATATGTTTGGCGTGCCGGAGACTGTTGTGTCGGACAATGGGACCCAATTTAAAGGAGAGCTTTCAAGGGTTTGATGCGTGAGAATCGGGTGACTCAGGTCTTTACGGCAGTGCACTCACCGCAGGCGAATGCGTCTGAGCCGGTGAACAGGTCCGTGATAGCGGCGATTCGGTCTTATGTGAAGCCAAATCAGAAGAATTAGGACGAGCAGCTCAGCGAGATCAGTTGTGCTTTAAGAACAAGCGTTCATTCGGGCACAGGGGCTTTGCCATACTACCTAGTTTTCGGACAGCAGTATATGGGTTCAGGGGGTTCGTATAAACGTCATGCGTCATGCTCTCGAGAGAGGACTCCTTGGACGTTGTCCGCAACCAAGCGCAAAAGGCTTGGGAGATGCAAGGCGAAAGGAATAAGAGACGTTACGACACCCGAGCGCGGGAGGTCGAGTTGCAGATGGGGCAGGAGGTCTTCCGTAGAAACTTTAAGCAGAGCAACTTTGCAACCGGGTTTAGTGCCAAGCTTGGCCCGAAGTATGTCAAAGCCAGGATAAGGAAAAGGACCGGTAAGGCGACCTATGAGTTAGAAGATAGGCAAGGACGTTTTATAGGAGTGTACCGTAGCGGGCAAAACATTATCCCGGAGGGGAGCTTCAATAGGGATCACGGTTAGGCCTACGCCGTTCGTTAGGCCAGGCACGCATTCGAACAAATTCGATTGCTATGATGAACATCAGGAACCTTGCGGGGAGAGATGAGATTTTCAGGGAACCCACCCACTAGCCGACGAGATCTAGGCAGGCAAACGCGTGCAGCTCATCTCTCACCCGATACCGTCGATAGCAAGGTTCCCGCGGCATCTATGTTCGTTACAAGACACAGCTTATGAAGGGGAGATGGTGGTTCACAGAGTCAAACGCTTTACTAAAGTCAGTGTGTACCACATCAGTTTGCATGGAAGCTCAGAAATCTCTGTGGATAAACGAAGTGAATTCAAGATGGTTAGTTGTGGTGGAGCGATGCTTGATAAAACCATGCTGTGAAGTGGAAATAATGCTTTTACAAAAATGTTGCAGTTGGAAAACAACCAGTTTCTCAAGCAGTTTGGGAATCGCAGATAGCTTAGCAATCCCCGGGTAGTTCTCAATAAGTGCTTTAGAGCCTTTCTTGTGAAGCGGAATAATAAACGATTCATTCCATCTTTTGGGAAGACATGCCAACTCCAAGGATAATTTTAATAAGATAGTGAGAGGATACCAAAGGATTTCAGAACAGTACCTAGGAACACAGCTAGGAACATTGTCAGGACCAGCAGAGAATGAGATATCTATTGTTGAAAGAACTTCGAACACATCCTGAGTTTGAAATTTTGAAAAGTAAATGTTGTTTATATGTGGTAACTTATTAGGATAAGAAGAATTGAGGTTATATGAATCGGACGAATAAGTGGTTCGAAAAAATGACGCAAAGAGATTAGCAATACCTTGCTCAGAAGAATGTGAAATATTTTTATATGATAGGGACGGAGGAAAAAGATTTGATTTTCGTTTCATATTGACAAAAGAATAGAAGGAGCTTGGATCATTACGAAAGTTTACCTTACAATTCATAATATACTGCTTATAAAGTTGATCGTTGAGAATAATAAACTGGTTGCGAACATAAAGAAAGTTTGACTGATGGCACATCGATCCTGAAACTTTTTGTAAGCTCTGGACTTCCTGTTCTTAAGACGAGAAAGGTGTTTATTATATTAAGGTGGTTTTTGTAGAAATAGATTCTGGAACTTTTGGAACAAATTGGTTGAAGGCCTTATGAATTATTTCGTAAAACGAATCCGTAGCTGCTTCAATTGTTTTTATAGATGAAAGAACATTCCAATCGATATCAGATAAATATTTCCGAAAGGCCATAAAATCAGTCTTTCTGAAGCATTTGAAACGAGGTTTAACATTAAAGCAAGCATCATTGTGAGGCACATCAATTAACACCGATGCTAATAGTAGGGTGGTGAAAGTCTTCAGGAAGCGGTAGCGGCGGGGACCGAATGACTGTCACAGAGGATGACACATTGGAAAAAATAAGGTCCAGAAATCTGCCATAAGTGTTATGAATTGGATTGAAAAGTCGTTATGACAACTGGAAAGCAAGGAATTGTCTACCTCAGACGGGATCCAGGAAATGAAGGGAAGGTTGAAAGGTTGAAATAAAATGATTAGGATTAAATCACGGCTAGAGCAGAGGGTAGGTTGTCCAGCGATGGGGGTTGTCCAACGATGGAGGCTCCAAGATGAGTGGCGGCTCGAGATTTGTACTCGGTACGCTGATCGCGATCATAGGCGACGGTAAAATGTTTGGTTTTAAAATTGTCGCATAAGAATCGAAAAATTTTGCTGACTTTTTGTTATAGAAGTAAAATGCAACCCAATGCATTCCTGGTTGTTATGAATAATCAGTGTTAGCTACAATCAATGGTGGATATTCACGAATTTCTTTTGGTAGTTTATCGTCCGAAAAAACAGCTTTAAATATTTTTTTAGCTTGAGGATGCTTGGAGAGCAAGTCCATGATTCGTATTGTATTCATTTTTACATAAGCACTCGAATATTTCGATGCTTATCAATATCAATCATAAAGTCGTATTCACAAAAAACAATGCAAGTAACAGCCTCATCCAGAGGCTCAGAGAATCTTCCTTCTATTCTGATGTTCCTTGAGATATCAAGTTAGCGCAAGCACTAGAATTGGAGTGATCAGCAGTTAAACCAAACGTAGATTATATGCTCTTGAACTTTGGGTATTGGTAGGATTCCAGAAATAAAATACAAGTGCCTAAGAAGGTACCTGTACTCTATTAACTAACAGATTGAATCGTTGTTTTGTAAAGTTTTCAAAATTAAAAGGATCTAATCCTCGATTGATCCTGAATGTGCTCTGTTTTTAACCATACAAAATGACAAAAAATTTGGAATTTGACCAATAACTGCATTTTTTATGGTTATTGAATTATTTCGTGGGTATATTGTAAATGATTTTACTTCAACTTTATTGTATGGGTATATTGCATTTTTTGATTGTAAAACGTGATGATGAGCTAATAAAATGCTGGGGTTGACTACTACCAAAGATTATAAAGTACATAGATGGGACATCAGGGCCCAAAACGGTCAACTTTTTGCGTCGAGCTTGTTGGTGAGGGGGGAACGCACATGCATACGATTCTATTTTTTAGAACTCTTTACATGTATCCGTCAACAAAAAATGTGAACCCATGTGTGTATGTGTGACTGCTCGCACGACGGAGTAAAAAAATGTTTTGGCTTCAAATTTCAATTTCAATTTCTCGTTCCTGTTTTCGATGCGCCGATGTGGTAGTTGGTAGAACAAATAGTATTTTTGATCGCTGCAGATCGAGACAGGATGGTAGCGTAATGCATAGAGTAGTTACTCTATGTGTAGTTTTTCTGTGTTCAAATCCTAGTAAGGACTATGAACTTTTTCGTTCTTTTATAATTACTTTTTTTTTTTTCCTTAATTATAATATTTTTTCTTTAATTTTACAATTTTAAAATTGTTTTGTTCTTCATTATGTCCGGCTAATAAAATTTTAAAGGGAGTCCTTCCGGCATTTTGTCATCCGACACGTCCGTCACTTATTTTACAACAATTGTAATAGAATAATAACTTAAAAATTAAAAGTAAAAAAAAAAAAAAAAAAAAGTAAATATGAAAAGAATCATAAAACTAAAACTTTATCAAATTTGAAACAACCGCCCGCTATTGCAGTCGAACCCAGGACCCCATGAATAAGGACCGCGCACTATCCATCTAGGCTACCCTCGAAGTTGATTTTATGATACTTAAAATTGGTGTTAAAGGAGGCGCTAGAATCCATACCAAAAACAGAGCTGATCTTTTTACTCTCACAGTGGTTCGGTTACAACGTTTCAAACTTTCTTCGTTCCAAAGATGTTACGATCTAAAAATAGAATTCTCTCTTTCCCTCTCTCATCTGCCAGCCGTTTTGACATGGAACCCGCTCTCAAATGTTTTCATTATTACAGCGGGTTCCACGAAGGGAAAATGAAAACATTTGAGAGCGGGTTCCACGACGCGGCCTGCCAAAATGCCGTAGAACCCGCACTTATAGACATTTTTACAGCGGGTTCCACTACGAACTGAGACAATGTTAAGGTTATTTTACAATTTTGTATTTTTTTTATTGGATTATAAATTTAGAAAAAAACATTAAGATTAGATTTATAAGATTAAAGATATAATATAAATAGATTTAAAATTTAAAAAAATGGATGTCCCGAGCCCGGTTTGAACTCGTTTTACTTTGCACACAAGCCAAGCACTCTACCACTCGGCTATTCCTCTTTCGATGTCGCGCGGAAAATTGTTCAAACTTAACTTGTCGCGCAATGGAACCCGCTCGTTCCAGCGGGTTCCACTGATGGAACCCGCCATAGAAAATTTTTCTTTGTATGAGATGTCCCATCTATGTACTGTATAATCTTTGCTACTACATGATTCATGAACAGCTGGGTTTCCAAAATCTTTAGATTCGATTCAGTTTCGGTTTCCCATAAATAAAATGCTGTTATTTCAATATTAAAAGTAATTCGCAAATCAACATTATTTACAAGCAGTTTTGGTTTGTTGAAAATATCTCCATGAACTTTTCCAAATAAGTCTACTTTATTACTATTTTGAAACATATTTTTAAGAATTTGACTGCCATCACTTTTAAACGGTGTTATGTTGCTAAATGACTTTCACTTGCATCACAACCATAGTTTAAAATTGTTTGCAAATATGATCTATAATGATAATTATTGTCGCTTTGGGAAACCAAAGTATTATTTAAATATACTGATGAGCTTCTAAATAAAGAATGCAATATATTATTTGCTACACCAACAGCATTTCCTTCAATACTACTATTATCAATTTTTTTCAGTTTAACCACAAGTTTTAAGTAAACACTTGAAAAATCTCTGTAGATTTCTCCATTCCTTAAACAAACGAATTCAATTGATGAAGCACTATCCAAAGAAGCAATAGGATCGTATGAAACTTCTTCGGTTTTTAAAATACAGCTTTGCGTTGGATGAGGCCCAAAAAGATCCAGTTTGCTTTTCATGCATTCAATGTGATTACTTATTTTGATTTAAAAATAAGTATTACTTATTTTGATTTAGGTACGTGGAAAGGCTGGACCGACATCCTTACCCTGAGGCCATCAATCTTTTGGACAACAGCTTCACCACAAGGAGGCTTAAACGGACCCACCCACTGGACCTCTGCCCCTCGGGCGAACGGGACTGAGCTACAGTTGTAAAACCAACAAGGCCCACTAAAGGGCCCGACAATAAATAACTTGAATTGTATCGCTAAGGTTTACTGTTAAAATTAGTTTCCTAGGATAAGCAAACATTGTACTACTCAATATTTCATTAAGTTAAGTTCCCATTATAAAATGTAATTATTGTCCATAACTCCGTACAGATTTTAATTATAACTATTGATTGATTGATAATAAAAAAAATTATTTTGATTTGGAAAATGTCACTAATTTTAAATTTTTTAGATGATTTTTTCTTGATTTTTTAAACGCGTATGTTTACGACGTTGTTTAGTTGTTAAATGATTGCAATTTTTTCTTGGTCTCTTCTTTTTATGCCTTTTTCCTTTACCACTTTGTAATTTAGATGAATTGCTTTGTCAGATAGATTATGTTTTTTTTTTTTTTTTTATTATAGCTTTGCTTTTTATTTATTGAATCTACTCTTAATTTTGAGACTAACAATAAGTTGACGAATGTTAACATTAAAATTTAACTAACAGTATACTAAGACTGCATTCTGGTTGCGCGTCCCTCAGGTCGGTCGCAGGGTGGGTAAGTCATTGCGACGAAGGCGTGATTGGTTGCTCAACCTTGTTAGATCTCTCGCCAGGTGGTTAGGGCGCACCGATAGCTTGGTAAAGTACTTTACCTTCTGTTCTGCGATCGCTTCTTTGACTGGTAGAATGTTTAAGTCGCGGTGTATGTTTTCGTTGCGAACATACCACGGATTGTTCTCAAGATCTTCGACTGAACTCTTCGAATTATGTCAATGTTGCTATTGCTGGCGTTCCCCCATAACTGGGAGCCGTACATCCATATAGGTTTTAGTACCGAGTTGTACAGCAGGACTTTATATTCAAGGCTAAGAGGTGACCGAGCGTTGATAAGCCAATGAAGACCGCTGGCTTTTTAGGTTTAGGTGTGTTCTTTTGGCTTCAATGCCGGCGCCATGTGAGTCTTCTGTCGAGATGTACTCCTAGGTATGTTACTTCGTTTGCTTGTGGGAGTAGAGTGTGGTTTAATGTTATCGGCGGGCAGTTTTGCCTGTTCAGAGTGAACGTAACATGCTTGCATTTTAGTTCGTTCACTTTAATTCGCCAGTCTGACAGCCATTTTTCGACATCGACCATATGAAGAGCTAGCTGCACAGTTGCTTGAATCGGGCATTTTGAGCGGCTAAGAATAGCTGTGTCATCGGCAAACGTGGATGTCGTTAGACGTGTGCTTGTCGGGATATCTGCTGTGTAGAGGACATATAATATTGGCCCTAGCACGCTGCCTTGAGGAACTCCAGCTCCAACAGTGTAATAATCGGATATAGCGGTATTGCACCTCACGACAAATTTTCTGTCGCGAAGGCAAGACTCCAAAATCTTGTGGGTGCTGTAGGGGAGCATTGTCTTGATCTTGTACATTAGACCTTCCAGCCAGACGCTATCGAATGCTTGAGAGACATCTAAAAATATGGCAGTACAGTACTCTCGTTTTTCGAACGCGTTCCGAATTTCGGATGTTATCCGGTTGACCTGCTCAATTGTTCCATGCTTTTCCACGAAACCCAAATTGGGTGTGACGGGATTCCTTCCTGGATTCTCAGGTATGTGTTTATCCGAGTCAGTAGGCATTTTTCAAAAGTTTAGATAGGCAAGAGAGTAGGCTTATAGGTCTATACGACGTGGGGATAGTGTGGTCTTTTCCCGGCTTTGCTATCATTATTATAATTGACTTTTTCCATCTCACTGGAAAGTGGCCAAATTGCGATGGCATTAAATAGCTGGGTGAGAGTGCAAACGGCACAGTATGGGAGCTCAATGATCATTTTGGGAGTTATGAGGTCGCAGCCCGGGTTTTTTTCGGATTCAGTTGTCGTTTGATGATGTTAACGATTTCGTTTGGGCGAAACTCAATCGGCTCATGTTGAGGCTGGGGCTCATCTGATAGAGTCGGCAAAGTAAACGCATTGGTGGCAGGATTTGGTTGGAAGACATTTTTAAGGTGTTTGGCAAACGTACTGGCTCTGTCTGCGTCGCTGCGCGTCCACCCGCCTGTGGAATTTCTAATAGGCATCACGGTTTCTTTCGGTGAGCTCAGAGTTGGGTGAGCTCTCCATAGTGAGTGTTTCGTACTGTTAGTTGACAATTGCTCTATGTAGCGGTGGTGGACATACATTTCTTCTTTTGTTGAAGAGCTTGATCAAGTTGACGTGAGGCATGTTTGAAGCGTTGCTTAGCAGATGGCGATCTGTGACATTGCCATTCTCGACGTAAGCGTCGCTTTTCGAGGACGAGCTGTTCGATTTGTAGATTTGTCTTCTTTTGATTGCGTTGTGTGTTTATAATTTGAGTGTTGAAACTCGAGCTGCAGAGACGAGCACAGACTCCAGCGAATTAACAAAACTGTTTACGTTGGCTTCGTCGCTGAGGTGAGGACTCAGCTCAATGTGTGAGCTGATGTACTTCCTGTACTTAACCCAATTGTTTTATGTTAGGTCAGATTTGACGATTGATCCATGTTCCTGGGTGTTGGAGTAGAGTAAAAAGAACAGGCGAGTGATCAGATGAAAGATCCGAAAGGCATTCGGCGCATATCAGATTTTTAGGAATGTTTTTGCTAATCGCAAAGTCAATTTAATCGGGAAGTTTCTTTGGGTCTGTCGGCCAGTATGTTGGTGTCCAGAAGAAGCATAGTATTGGCCTGTTCTTAGCTTTGATAATTGCATTATAGATCTGCTTTCCTTTTGGGGTCACAAGACGAGATCCCCAGTGTGTATGCTTGGCATTGTAGTCTCCTGCTCTGAAGTGGTCTCCGAGTGAGTTGAAAAACTGCATAAACTCATCTTCGGCTATGGTGAAGCGTGGGAGGCAGTATACGGCAGCTAGAGTTAATTGCTTGCCAGTATTTAGGTGTATATTTCATTGATGTGGCCTGTAGGTAGTTTTTGCAAATTTCGTATAATAATGGTGCTTGATACGGCTTCCGATTAAGGAATTCCAGTCCCGATGTGCTTTACCGTCTGGATGATTTGTTCCATAGAATGAATATCCTCGTAGTTGGAAATTGTATCTGTTCGTAAGATGTGTTTCTGAAAGCAGCATTACGTCGATTTGATTATCTAGTAGAATTGCGATAACTCGAGTTTATGCTGCGAAACGCCTTAGCGTTCTAGATATTCGTAGGGAAGTCATTATTTGGATTGTTGTGAAAGCAGCATTTGTATTGATAGATTTTGGTTTCGCATTAGATCTTGCATAGTTGTACGCATAAACGACATGAACTCCGTAAGGCTTTGTTGTAGACTGCATATCATAGCTTCAAAGTTACTTTTTGGCTGCTCCGGAAGTTGATACTGCTGAGCCGTGTTCGGTTCTTGGTGTGCTGATTGCGGCAGTGAGCTTTTTGAGGCTGGGGTAGCCAGTCCTGATTTTAAAGCGCTTGCGTATGTGACATTTTTGTCAGAGTTTATAAGTCCTAGTAAGGATCTGGCTGCAGTCGAGAAGAAGATTTCAGGGTTTGACCTGGAGGCTATGAACTGATTATTTTGGGTGCGGGCAGTAAGTCCCAGTAAGGGCAGTAAGTCCGGGCAGTAAAGAGCCCGACAATAAATAACTTGAATTATATCGCTAAGGTTTACTGTTAAAATTAGTTTCCTAGGATAAGCAAACATTGTACTACTCAATATTTCATTAAGTTAAGTTCCCATTTTAAAATGTAATTATTGTCCATAACTCCGTACAGATTTTAATTATAACTATTGATTGATTGATAGTAAAAAAAAATTATTTTGATTTGGAAAATATGTCACTAATTTTAAATTTTTTAGATGATTTTTTCTTGATTTTTTTAAACGCCTATGTTTACGACGTTGTTTAGTTGTTAAATGATTGCAATTTTTTCTTGGTCTCTTCTTTTTATGCCTTTTTCCTTTACCACTTTGTAATTTAAATGAATTGCTTTGTCAGATAGATATTGTTTTTATTTATTTATTGCTTTTATTTATTGAATCTACTCTTAATTTTGAGACTAACAATAAGTTGACGAATCTTAACATTAAAATTTAACTAACAGTATACTAAGACTGCATTCTGGTTGCGCGTCCCTGGTTGCTCAACCTTGTTAGACCTCCCGCCAGGTGGTTAGGGTGCACCGATAGCTTGGTAAAAGTACTTTACCTTCTGTTCTGCGATCGCTTCTTTGACTGGTAGAATGTTTAAGTCCCGGTGTATGTTTTCGTTGCGAACATACCACTGGGATTGTTCTCAAGATCTTCGACTGAACTCTTTGAATTATGTCAATGTTGCTATTGCTGGCGTTCCCCCAGTAACTGGGAGCCGTACATCCATATAGGTTTTAGTACCGAGTTGTACAGCAGGACTTTATATTCAAGGCTAAGAGGTGACCGAGCGTTGATAAGCCAATGAAGACCGCTGTCGTTTAGGTTTAGGTGGGTTCTTTTGGCTTCATGCCTGGCCGGCGCCATGTGAGTCTTCTGTCGAGATGTACTCCTAGGTATGTTACTTCGTTTGCTTGTGGGAGTAGAGTGTGGTTTGGTGTTATCGGCGGGCAGTTTTGCCTGTTCCAGATTGAACGTAACATGCTTGCATTTTAGTTCGTTCACTTTAATTCGCCAGTCTGACAGCCATTTTTCGACATCGACCATATGAAGAGCTAGCTGCGCAGTTGCTTGAATCGGGCATTTTGAGCGGCTAAGAATAGCTGTGTCATCGTCAAAGCAGGAGGGATGTCGTTAGACGTGTGCTTGTCGGGATATCTGCTGTGTAGAGGACATATAATATTGGCCCTAGCACTCGCTGCCTTGAGGAACTCCAGCTCCAACAGTGTAATAATCGGATATAGTGGTATTGCACCTCACGACAAACTTACTGTCGCGAAGGCAGGAGACTCCAAAATCTTGTGGGTGCTGTAGGGAGCATTGTCTTGATCTTGTACATTTAGACCTTCCAGCCAGACGCTATCGAATGCTTGAGAGACATCTAAAAATATGGCAGTACAGTACTTCTCGTTTTCGAACGTTCCGAATTTCGGATGTTATCCGTTTGACCTGCTCAATTGTTCCATGCTTTTCACGAAACCCAAATTGGTGTGACGGGATTCCTTCCTGGATTCTCAGGTATGTGTTTATCCGAGTCAGTAGGCATTTTTCAAAAAGTTTAGATAGGCAGAGAGAGTAGGCTTATAGGTATTTTTCCCGGCTTTGCTATCATTATTATAATTGACTTTTTCCATCTCACTGGAAAGTGGCCAAATTGCGATGGCATTAAATAGCTGGGTGAGAGTGCAACCGGCACAGTATGGGAGCTCAATGATCATTTTGGGAGTTATGAGGTCGCAGCCCGGGTTTTTTTCGGATTCAGTTGTCGTTTGATGATGTTAACGATTTCGTTTGGGCGAAACTCAATCGGCTCATGTTGCGCTGGGGCTCATCTGATAGAGTCGGCAAAGTCAAAAAACGTATTGGTGGCAGGATTTGGTTGGAAGACATTTTTAAGGTGTTTGGCAAACGTACTGGCTCTGTCTGCGTCGCTGCGCGTCCACCCGCCTGTGGAATTTCTAATAGGGATCACGGTTTCTTTCGGTGAGCTCAGAGTTGGGTGAGCTCTCCATAGTGAGTGTTTCGTACTGTTAGTTGACAATTGCTCTATGTAGCGGTGGTGGACATACATTTCTTCTTGCTGTAGAGCTTGATCAAGTTGACGTGAGGCATGTTTGAAGCGTTGCTTAGCAGATGGCGATCTGTGACATTGCCATTCTCGACGTAAGCGTCGCTTTTCGAGGACGAGCTGTTCGATTTGTAGATTTGTCTTCTTTTGATTGCGTTGTGTGTTTATAATTTGAGGTGTTGAAACTCGAGCTGCAGAGACGAGTACAGACTCCAGCGAATTAACAAAACTGTCTACGTTGGCTTCGTCGCTGAGGTGAGGACTCAGCTCAATGTGTGAGCTGATGTACTTCCTGTACTTAACCCAATTGGTTTTATGTTAGGTCAGATTTGACGATTGATCCCATGTTCCTGGGTGTTGGAGTAGAGTAAAAAGAACAGGCGAGTGATCAGATGAAAGATCCGAAAGGCATTCGGCGCATATCAGATTTTTAGGAATGTTTTTGGTAATCGCAAAGTCAATTAAATCGGGAAGTTTCTTTGGGTCTGCCGGCCAGTATGTTGGTGTGCCAGAAGAAGCATAGTCTAGCTTGTTCTTAGCTTTGATAATTGCATTATAGATCTGCTTTCCTTTGGGGTCACGAGATCCCAGTGTGTGCTTGGCATTGTAGTCTCCTGCTGCTATGAAGTGGTCTCCGAGTGAGTTGAAAAACTGCATAAACTCATCTTCGGCTATGGTGAAGCGTGGGGGGCAGTATACGGCAGCTAGAGTTAATTGCTTGCCAGTATTTAGGTGTATATTTATTGATGTGGCCTGTAGGTAGTTTTTTGCAAATTTCGTATGATAATGATTCGTATGATTACGTCGATTTGATTGTCTAGTAGGAATTGCGCTAACTCGAGTTTATGCTGCGAAACGCCGTTAGCGTTCCATGTAGATATTCGTAGGGAAGTCATTATTTGGATTGTTGTGAAACCAGCATTTGTATTAATAGATTTTGGTTTCGCATTAGATCTTACATAGTTGTACGCATAAACGACATGAACTCCGTAAGGCTTTGTTGTAGATTGCATATCATAGCTTCAAAGTTACTTTTTGGCTGCTCCGGAAGTTGATACTGCTAAGCCGTGTTCGGTTCTTGGTGTGCTGATTGCGGCAGTGAGCTTTTTGAGGCTGGGGTAGCCAGTCCTGATTTTAAAGCGCTTGCGTATGTGACATTTTTGTCAGAGTTTATAAGTCCTAGTGAGGATCTGGCTGCAGTCGAGAAGAAGATTTCAGGGTTTGACCTGGAGGCTATGAACTGATTATTTTGGGTGCGGGCAGTAAGTCCCCTCTGGTGGATGCGACTTTTCAGCTCCTTATAAACTGGGCAACCTCTATAGTTAGCAGTGTGATTTCCACCGCAGTTGCCGCACTTTTTCGAGTTTTGGTCATCTTTGCTCGCTGGGCAGTGTGCGGAGTCATGAAGCTCACCACAAACTACACAAACTGGGCGCAGTTTACAGTAAGACCTTGTATGGCCATATTCTTGGCAGTTCGCACATTGTAGCGGGCCATTGCGTTTGTGCGGCTCCTCAACTGTAATTGTGCGGTGCAGCAGGAACTGAAGATTGTATATAGGGTGCACTTCGTATTTCTTGAGGTGCTTAATTTGTGTTTCGAGTTCAACCTTAAAGAGTGGCTGCGGCTTTCTATCCCTGTTAGAGATATTGAACACTAAATAGAGCTAAATCCCTTCTCTTGTAGCGCCTTTGTTATCTCTGCAGGCGGTACTTCGCCTCTATGCCCTTAAGTTCGACCTGCAAGCCCTTGCTGCTTTTTAGCTGATACGTATAAAAGTTCTTTTTTTTGTCGGTGAGGTATTTTGATAATACTCTGTAATTATCTTCACACTTCGTTTGAACTTTTGTTTCCTGGATATTGCCCTTTACGAGTGGTATTATGTGAAAGTTGTCCTTGCCAATGAGCTCTATAATTTTGTTGACAAGAACGTTGGAACTTTTTTCTCGTATGTATATTGGCGGGGGCTTAGGCTTCCTTTTTTCGATTTCTGTAGATTCGGCGTCATCCTCATAGTCTGCCAAGATTTTAAAACGGTTTGAGTTCGTGGGCGTTTCTATTGCGGCTATGTTAGCATTGCCACGAGTTATTTTCGTTGGGAGTTTAGGGGCTCAGCTTCCTTTTGATTTGGATGTAACGATCCATACCAGTCTGCACAGCCGGCTTAATATTTTCTTTGTTTTTTGTTCTTTTTCGGGCACAGCGGCTGAAGTATCAATGTTTGCGTTGCTAGCTGATGACGTCGTTAAACGCGCTGTCGTTACAGTAGCGGATGTTGTTGTTGTTACGGTTGACGTTGTCAAAGAGGTTGCGGTGCTAGTTACTGCGTCCTTTGGCTGCAGAGACATCGATGGTAGCGAGGGGGAGCAAGAACGCGCTCTCACGCTCTCTACGTTTAAGAATTCGGCCAAGTTTGGGGTAATTGACCGTGTTTGGGATGAGCTTGCATTACTTTCGTTTGCTTTGAAAGTGAAGTAAGCGTTGTTTCTTTGTACTGAGAGCCGTCTCTCGTCTTGCTCACGTTGACGTTGTGTGCTAACGTCGTTTAGACTCATTGCAATCGAAATTGATATTGTTCGAGTTTTAAATGTTATGTTTCATATTAATTAATTAATTAATCAATATACACATTAGCGATTTCATCGCTGAAAGCGTCTTTTCGCGTTGTTGTTGATTTACGAAACCAGTCTCTGCACTTTTTGATATTGTTGAATAGTTTTTTTTTTTTCCCCGGAGCACAATAAATACACGTCTGCATGCGACGACGATTCGCGAGTCAAGATTATGCGAGATAGATTATGTAATGCGATTTTACTTTGTTCTTGAATGATATTTCGTAGAGGTTTTCAACCCAAATCATTTATAACAGCCTTTCTGGTTTCAGCAGCTTGATTTTTAAGTGCATTTATTCCTGACAGAAATAGTGGTTTAATGTAATTAAAAAGTCCACTATAGAAATTTCCAATACCACGACCATGCTGAACCATTCTCGGCGAAACATAGAGACTATGTTACTATGTTAATTAAGCTTCCACTGATTTAAATAATATTGATGATAAGATTTCGCCATGATTGTTAAATCAATTCTAAATGTTAGTTTCCCTTAACATTATTATTTATAGATTTTTCTTCTTTTTCTAAAATGCAGAATTAGAAAAATTGTAATTAATGAAGTTTCAAAGGGGATTATATCCACTTGAATCAGTAATTAATATTGAAATTTCGTTTGGTGAAAAATTTTCAATAGAATAATATTCAACATTTCTAAACTGAATTTTTTCTTTTCCATTTGTAAATAAACTCTTAAGCAACGTGGTCTTTTGCTTCCTACACAACGAGGCTTTATAATGACCGTGTAAATAATTATTGCACCGCATTCCATCTCATCCGCTTTCATTGGAGCCGTTTTGTATCGAAATGTTTCAGAATTTACTAAACTTATAAATTCTGTTGAATTAGAGCTTGATACTTCTGATTCATTTTCTTTTGTTTCTCTCTCCTTTTTTTAGGATTTTTCGAAAAGAATTATTTAAATATATGTCAGTTATACCGACTTCCCATTCCTCAGACATTGTTTCAGGAAGGTTGACAATATTTGTAAAAGCGCATTTTACATTATCAGGAGACACATTAAAGGAGTCATTGCTGAGCAATGTAATATAAAACTCGTTTTGAAAAAACATTTTAAGCTCTGCAGTTAAGAATATGAGATCCAAATTAATTTATTTTTACCAATTTGGATATTGTTTTCTTTGCGGTTTGCCCTTTGCAATTTTTCTAAATCACTTATATACTTAAGATTTCTAAGTGGATGGGTGGAATCTCTATTCTTTTTAACCTTATTTCTCGGTTTCAGTTTCTTTTCAGTAGAATTTCCTTTTATAATTCTTGTTTTCTCAACTAATGATTTTTTTAAAATCTTATCATCAGTGAAAGAAGTATCTGTGAATGATCGTTTATTATTAATTGGAATTGAAACAGATTTCTCAGATGATTGTTCTTCTTCATCGCTGGGTAAAATGGCTAAATCGGGTAAATCCTCTCTTTTAAATGATGACTCGTTCTTGTATTCTTTTGAAGTACTGGAAATAGAATCTTTCAATCATCTACATATGTTTGGGTTTCTACATTTGATTTAATAAAAACAGGGATTTCGATACCGATCGATGCAAAACAGCTTTGTTTCTCTTTTTATTTTATCACAATCACTAATTTTTTTATTGTTTAAAATTGGTAAAAATTTTAAATTTAATTCTTGCGCAAGATCAATAAGTAAATAACCATGAGGTTCATTCGTGACTTCTTTATATATTCTAAAAGTTCTTTAGGGTTTTCAGGATATATCGTCTGAATAAACATTGAAATTGTAATTTATCTCTAGGATTTTTAAATGCCACAATGTATTTTTGTATTTAGTGATATGTCTCAGGTGTGAAGATTTATGAAATATATTTTGTTTTACAAAAATTACAGATAAATTTCGATTATGAGATCCTTTAGTCAAAAGTTCACATACATTTTTATTAAATGCTCCCATCATCAAATCATCTAATACCATAAGTATAGGTTCATTATTTTCATTTCAATGGTATTATTTTAATGGTTTTGGATGGATATTTTCAATGGATTATTGTCACTTTTCAGGTACCCCATGGTAATATTAAATATTGGTAAAATTTGTTTTCGCTTGCTCTTCACTGAAACACCATATTATTGCATCTATTGAAGTACTTATTAAGTCCTTCCTTCCATTTATTAGGTTTTTCAAAATTGTTGTTTTACACGATTCTGTGGGCCACAAATAAGCATCGTAAAAGGATGAACAAATTGTGTAAACAGTTTTCTGAAATTACAAAAAGCTTAAATAATTATTTCCTTACAGCGGATGGGCTCCTTGAAATAGCGGATGGGCCAAAAAGACTTATATTCTTTTAATAAGACAAAAAGACTTATATTCTTTTAATATAAGTCTTTTATGTTTTTTAACATAAAAGGGAACCCAATGCGACCTCGCAAGTTAAAGAGGATGAAGTGACATTCTTAGATGCAAAACAGGGACTATTATTAGATGTTGAATCATGACCTTTTCAAGATCAAGTTAATGTGAAATTGGTAGAGGGCACTGTAGCTAATTTAGAAAAATTACCAGACCTGAAAATAGCGGATGGGTTGCTATTAAAGCGAACCGAACATGCAACAGGTTAGCCAATCCATGATAGTTTTTGCTGGAAACTATGGGTACCGACGAAATTGATTCCAGAGATTCTGAAGAATGCACATGACGGCCGGTTAGTGGCCTGGTACGAGGATTTCCTAGGACCCTTTCCTTCAACAAGGAGTGGTAATGAAGGGATATTTATAGTTCTCGACCATTACACTAAATTTTTTTTTTAAAAACGGTGAAAAACTAAAGGCAGACACTATTGTCAAATGCGTCGAACAGGAATTATTTCATACTTTTGAGGTTTCTAAACGTGCTTTTCGGATAATGGATCGCAATTCCGAGCGGAGCTTTTCCAAAAGTTGCTACGCGATAATAAGATCACGCACAGCCTTACAATCTCCTCAAGCGAATGCTTCAGAAAGGGTTAATCGCTCAGTGACGGCCGCGATTATGTGCGATGCACGAGAGGATCAGAAGGACTGGGATGAGCATATCAGTAGCAATTGTTGTGCACTCAGATTCGCAGTTCACGCAAGCCCCCTATTATATGGTCTTTGACAGCATTTATTGTTGCTAAGGGCTTTTTCCTTACTGGACGATAAATCGGCCACGTTTACATGGCAGGACTCCTTAGAAATAGTGCGGGAGCAGGCTTTAAAGGAAATGATGGAACAGATCGCTCTAAATCTGAAGCCTAAAAGGAACAACAACAAAATGTTTCGGAGGAACTTTAAAAATAGCAATTTCCAGGCGGGTGATAACGCGAAGTTGGGATCCGCTTTTGTGAATGCCAGATGGAGAAGAAAAATTGGGAATGCCCATTATGAATTAGAAGATCTCCAGGGACGATTGGTTGGGAGGCTGTATTAGGCAGATAGATGCGCCATCTGTGGGAGATGATTAGATACATAAAATTAGGAAGCGCCTGGAATAACTTAATCGAAGAGTTCACCATTTGCGGACTCCAAGAAGCTGCGCGCCTTAAGCCCCGCGACGGTCTGGCTAGAGAGATTGGCTGAGAGCATTCCCTAGTCTGACTTATATAAGTGCAGACGCATAAGTGTGGTGCCCAGAGCGGAAAGACCAACAACAAGAAAGGAAAGCTAACTTCGGGCGGAGCCGAAGTTTATATACCCTTGCAGTTAAAACCGGATATATATCGCAAACATCGGATATAGTTGGCCGATCCTTATGGGAATAGGAATATATAATCCAATTTATGACAATACAAAATCTAAAAAAAAGTCCCATACTTCTATCTTCAAAAATACGAAAGTTGATATTTCTACCAAATACCATTTCCGATCGTTCAGTTACATAGCAGCTATAGGATATAGTCGGTCGATCCTAATGAAATTTGGTAGGTCGGATCAACTGACCAAATATATAATCTGTATTAAGTTCCAGCTTTCTATCTTCAAAAACACGAAAGTTGGGTAATTTTCAACTAAGTTATATGGCAGCTACAGGATATAGTCGGCCGATCCTTACGAAATTTGGCATGTCGTATTGTTTTGCCAAAAATAGCTATCATGTCAAATTTGAACTTACTTTAAAAATCTTACTTTAAAAACGTCAAAGTTATACCAATTCCGATCAATCAGTTATATGGCAGCTATAGGATATAGTCGGCCGATCCGGGCCGTTCCGACTTATATACTGCGTGCAAAGAAAAGAAGGGTGTGTGCAAAGTTTCAAGACGATAGCTTGAAACTGAGAGACTAGTTCGCGTAGAAACGGACAGAAAGACATACAGACGGACATGCTCATATCAACTCAGGAGGTGATCCTGATCAATAATACATATACTTTATATGGTCGGAGATGTCCCCTTCACTGCGTTGCACACTTTTGACCAAATAATAATACCCTCTGCAAGGGTATAAAAATATTGGAGGCAGCAGGAAGACCCCCTCAGGCGTTAAGGAGGAACCGGCTTCTCAGGTCTACATACACACACGGCCATAACACAGCGCGCAGAATCTACAACCGGGTACTGCCGGCAAGTTCGCTGCGAAAAAACAGAGTAGATCGTGCGAACGGACAGGAGGAAGAGACCCGCGATTTCGCGGAGAAGATACCCGAGCGGGAGTAAACCGGCAAAGGTCTCCCCTGCGGTCCATCGAGAAGCTGAATCTCGCGTTATTGCGTCTGAAGCCAGGATTAGTGGCCAAACAGAAATGTACTCAAAGTAGAAAAAAAGCAAAATTATCAGAAACAAAAGAATAAAGGAAATGAAAAATATATATAAAGTCTATCGACAACTTTTCAACTTTTCTTTGGCCTTACATAAGATAATTCCCTTACATAAGAAAGGGAAAAAGTCCGATGCATCAGCTAGAATTCCTGTATGCATCATAAAGCTTAGAGGCCCAGACGACCAAGGGCTGCTTGAGAAACTAATATTTAGTATATATTAAGCTATTTGTAATTTACTAAGCTAGGGGGAGATAGTATAGAAATTTAAAATTGTATACTTCTCCACATTATCGGAAACTCTTCTCATTTCATCTCATTTTCCTTGTCAGCCTGGCTTTATTAAGCGTAGCTCCCCACCAACTTATTGGAGTTATCATCCTTTGTCACAGATGGCTTTAGTAAAGGATATCAAACCGATGTAATTTTACATACAATTTAGCAAAGCATCTGATTCAGCCAATCACTCACTCCTGCTGAGTAAACTGAGTATGTTGGGATTTTCTACAGACCCCTTATCTCTAGCTACTTAGAAGGAAGGCCACAAAGAGTCTTATTTAAAAACGTACATTACCGTCTGGTCAGTGCTACATCTGTCGTCTCTTGGCTTTAACAAACTCTCTAATTCTTATGTATGCAGATGATGTAAAGCTTTGCAAATCCATCTCTGCCCTGCCATCTCAATGCAGTCTTCAGTCTGACCTTGATAACTTTCAATAATGGTGTTTACCTAACGATTTAATACTGAATGGATCAAAATGCAAGCATATGTCTTTTTATCGTTCCTGCCCACTGCAGGCTACGTGGTCTCTCTATGGGATTTCCTTAGAAAAATTAATCCAGGTTAATGATCTCGCAATCCTATTAGACATTCAACTTAAATTTGGTGACCATTTGCTGACCTTAATGGTTAATAAGGCTAAAGGAGTCCTTGGTTTTCCTAACAGATGGTCAAAGGAATTTAATGACCCGTACAAAAAAAAAAACATTATTCATTTCTCTGCTCCGTCCGATACTGGAGTACGGTTCATGTGTATGGGGTCCCCAATATGGAGTACATGGAATTTATATATGGAATTTAACTTTTTCACTTAGAGGTCTAAACTGGAATGCAAATCTCCACCTTCCATCTTATAATAGTAGACTCTTGTGTAGG
>JAECYA010000129.1:0-272900 GCA_018153455.1 Drosophila parabipectinata
TCAACAAACCGCTCGTATAGGTTGTCTGAGAAATATACATGTTGACTGGGACACAGCTGATCGACCAATTGTTGGTGATTCGCATCAAACAGGGTGGATAAATCCTTTAACGTGCTAAGTCGCTGAAGAAAATAATGTTTGGATTTTCGGGATTGGCTATCCTTCTTGAAGTTACGCTCGAGTTGCGTCAACCTGTTCCATAAATCCTTCTGTCTCGCGTGCAAACCAGCAAACTGGTCGGATGGGGAAGGATTGGCTTGTGTGCCTGTCTTTTCATCGTCGATACCCATAGTTTTGTTGAATTTACAACAGCACGCTTGAAACCACAGCCCTCACATACAAACACTCACCGGCTTCCAGTCAGTCTGTGTAGCAGTTTCCAGTTTCAATTCGTCGTTCCTTTGGTCCGTTATTCGTCCCGCAGCGATCCCTTGTTCTTCGGTCCGTTATTCGGAGAAAGCGTGGTTCCACGTGGCATAGGTTAATAGCCGTTTGTTTCAGATTAATTTGAGCCCAATTGTTTGTTCCAAATAAATTCAAATTCCATTCATTGGCACATTTAACAACAGGTTCCCACATGGGCCACCAAAAATGTTGTGACTGCGCCGATAGAATACGGGAGTCAATGATTAGCAGAAGTCTGATATGGGGACTGCTGTTGCTGCTGTTGCCGTTTTATAAAAACACCGGGTTTGTTTCAAGTATGTCACTGAATTTAATTTGAATCGATTTTAGAGATCAAATAATGTTGGCAGTATAACAAATGTGTTTCAAAAGGTGTGTAATAATTGGAAAAAGCTTAGAGATGTCCCGCTTTCCAAAGGGACCGGGGTCTCGAGATCGATAGGCATCAAGCAGGTATTGATTGTAGGGTTGTGGTATGCACTAAAATTACGTTATGAACATTACGACAACGAAAATGAAAGTACATTTGGTGTGTCAAAACACCTAGAATTTTTTTTTATCATTTTGTATATATCCTCTTTACAAGAAACTATAAAAGAGTCTGTATCCATATATATTATTTTGGCTGTGGGACATTCTACTAGTAGAAAGTTATAATAGTAATCATACATTAGCCATTTTGACAAATCGAGAACTGTAAAACCAATATAAATAGGCTTATCGTACATAATTGATGTCTTTGTAGTTGCAATTGCTGCTAAACTTTCTCCAAAAATTTCTACACTATGAAAATTATTTCTTGCAACAAGTTGTCTAAACCCTGGAGAGTTTTGAGCAGATTCATACCGAGTTACTAGCGTTATTTCTCGACGCTTTTCTACGTTTTCCATGGTTTTTCCGTATACTGCATTGGTAATCAATTTATAAAAATTTTTTCAAATTCATTTTTTGCTGTTTTTCTATGTTTTGTATTTAAATCTAAAAGGTATAGATATAATCATATCTAAAACTTAAAGATATGATTCTGTGAATTTTCTTTAATTTTAATCCATGTGTTAGACATAGTTGAAGCTGTTTTAAATGAATATTATAAAACTCCTTGGAATTTAAATCTGCAATTAATTTGGGCTGTCATGAATTGTCATGAATTTCGTCAGGATATTCTAAATCTACTTCTGAAATATACCCTGTGTCTCCTCAGGAATGAGTATTTTGTACATCAAATGAATTAGATTCATTTTCGTTTAAAAATTTAAAATTTGAAATTGTACATTCTTGTACATATATTGCGAAGTTTTCAAAAACGTCTGCTTAAATTAAAACGTCACTCTCCAATTACAGTTTGATGTAGTCTTTTAGAGTTCTACACTGAAACGAACTCCAAATTTCTTTAGCGAAATTGTATTCTACACTACACTCTTCGTCCTTCAACGAATTATAAAAATATTCCGTAGGAGGAAGTTCGGTTTTATTGAATTTTTTCAAAACTATCTAAATAATCATAGGGAAATACTCGCTATCTTCTCATTTGCCTAAACTTCTCTCCACTAAATTTTGATTTTAATATTTTAAAATCTTTAACTTAAAACTATCTTTACAACTTCTATGGATAGGTCCTTGGTATTTACCCGTGAACTGGTTAAAATATTGTACTCGTTCATCCGTACTGATGGCCTCTTCACACGCATAAGAGTTCCCATGCTCCTGGTAGTCTTCGTCGCAGATATCGAAATTGTATATCGGTTTTTTTTTACCTCCCAGTATTTATTATATAAAACCATTGTCTCCTCTTGCGAGTTTTTACAAACACCTTCATACAGTCATGCCCCTTAATTTATAAAAAGGAATAAAAATTATTATTATTATATTATATTATTATTATATACATTATTATATGTATTATATATTATTATATTATTATTAATTTTAAAACTTATAATTTTATGATTTGAATTTATTTACCTTCATAGGTCCATAATTTGTTCAGATGCGGATTGTATTTATGAGCCACATTAAACGACACAGCACATGCCGTATGTTTCTTTACAGGGTTGGTGTAAGAGGCGTTTGGATTATTAGAGGCTGTGTGGTAATATTCCAAAAACCGCCTCAACATCCGCATAAATTACCACTGGTGGTGACAGTTTTTTAGAAAAATTCTCAAATTTGGTTTTTGTGTTCGGTTGGGGGTACAGTGCAGCCACTTGACCGCACTCCTTAATATTGTGGGTCTTGTTTGTGGTGCAATAAAATTGTAGGCAATTTCTATAAAAGTATCGTTCCAAGTTTGAGTGATTTACTTGTGATTTACACAATGTTTTTATACTTGTTATGTATGCATAATGAAAACAATTTTCCTTAGGATTTTCTATACCCAATATATCAATATGGTTGCTTTTAACTTCTTTAGTCCTAATTGTTGGACCTTCTATGCGACCGTTATAAATTTCATATACATTTATGCTGTAATTTTAGTTATTTTTCTCAAACAGCTTTATTCCATCCTTTGTAATGGGAAACTCTATTCCCGAAAAGTTAAATCTTTTTGATCATGTTTTATAATGGGTTGGCTAATATCCAAAATTCCATAAAATGAAGTTCTGGGCAGTTTTCGCGAGCTGATTTTTTTGCGCTGATGTATCAAAATTTATTTGTATGTGTTTCATATATGCTATGTGAGCCAAAATGCACCACTTAAAACCATAAATGTCATTATTTTTAACATTTATGAGAGCATTTCTTTTTCTTTTGCTCTTTCGTGCTTCAACATATCCTGAACCAGGAAGGTTCTCTAGCTTTAATATTTGTATTTCATAAAATGTAAAATGCTTAATAGCCCATCCAGAATCGCTCTCCCCTGGAATTCATCGGCTTTTGCAATTAACATTTCGTTATCGTCACTTAAAATGTATTCGATGTCGTTATATGAGCTGACGTAAATTGCTTTATAGTTTGTTGAGAAATGTTTTGTTTCTTCTTTTATCTTATCAGCTTCTTCAGTTGGTTTTACATATTTTCCATGAACTGATAGACGCACTTTTATAGCTCTTAATTCGCTAAGTGCATATTTTATAATGTTTAAAAGACACAGCTGATCGACCAATTGTTGGTGATTCGCATCAAACAAGGTGGATAAATCCTTTAACGTGCTAAGTCGCTGAAGAAAATAATGTTTGGATTTTCGGGATTGGCTATCCTTCTTGAAGTTACGCTCGAGTTGCGTCAACCTGTTCCATAAATCCTTCTGTCTCGCGTGCAAACCAGCAAACTGGTCGGATGGGGCCTTCCCCTTGTGTGCCTTTGTGTTGGCTTTGTGTGCCTGTCTTTTCATCGTCGATACCCATAGTTTTGTTGAATTTACAACAGCACGCTTGAAACCACAGCCCTCACATACAAACACTCACCGGCTTCCAGTCAGTCTGTGTAGCAGTTTCCAGTTTCAATTCGTCGTTCCTTTGGTCCGTTATTCGTCCCGCAGCGATCCCTTGTTCTTCGGTCCGTTATTCGGAGAAAGCGTGGTTCCACGTGGCATAGGTTAATAGCCGTTTGTTTCAGATTAATTTGAGCCCAATTGTTTGTTCCAAATAAATTCAAATTCCATTCATTGGCACATTTAACAACAGGTTCCCCACATGGGCCACCAAAAATGTTGTGACTGCGCCGATAGAATACGGGAGTCAATGATTAGCAGAAGTCTGATATGGGGACTGCTGTTGCTGCTGTTGCCGTTTTATAAAAACACCGGGTTTGTTTCAAGTATGTCACTGAATTTAATTTGAATCGATTTTAGAGATCAAATAATGTTGGCAGTATAACAAATGTGTTTCAAAAGGTGTGTAATAATTGGAAAAAGCTTAGAGATGTCCCGCTTTCCAAAGGGACCGGGGTCTCGAGATCGATAGGCATCAAGCAGGTATTGATTGTAGGGTTGTGGTATGCACTAAAATTACGTTATGAACATTACGACAACGAAAATGAAAGTACATTTGGTGTGTCAAAACACCTAGAATTTTTTTATCATTTTGTATATATCCTCTTTACAAGAAACTATAAAAGAGTCTGTATCCATATATATTATTTTGGCTGTGGGACATTCTACTAGTAGAAAGTTATAATAGTAATCATACATTAGCCATTTTGACAAATCGAGAACTGTAAAACCAATATAAATAGGCTTATCGTACATAATTGATGTCTTTGTAGTTGCAATTGCTGCTAAACTTTCTCCAAAAATTTCTACACTATGAAAATTATTTCTTGCAACAAGTTGTCTAAACCCTGGAGAGTTTTGAGCAGATTCATACCGAGTTACTAGCGTTATTTCTCGACGCTTTTCTACGTTTTCCATGGTTTTTCCGTATACTGCATTGGTAATCAATTTATAAAAATTTATTCAAATTCATTTTTGCTGTTTTTCTATGTTTTGTATTTAAATCTAAAAGGTATAGATATAATCATATCTAAAACTTAAAGATATGATTCTGTGAATTTTCTTTAATTTTAATCCATGTGTTAGACATAGTTGAAGCTGTTTTAAATGAATATTATAAAACTCCTTGGAATTTAAATCTGCAATTAATTTGGGCTGTCATGAATTGTCATGAATTTCGTCAGGATATTCTAAATCTACTTCTGAAATATACCCTGTGTCTCCTCAGGAATGAGTATTTTGTACATCAAATGAATTAGATTCATTTTCGTTTAAAAATTTAAAATTTGAAATTGTACATTCTTGTACATATATTGCGGAAGTTTTCAAAAACGTCTGCTTAAATTAAAACGTCACTCTCCAATTACAGTTTGATGTAGTCTTTTAGAGTTCTACACTGAAACGAACTCCAAATTTCTTTAGCGAAATTGTATTCTACACTACACTCTTCGTCCTTCAACGAATTATAAAAATATTCCGTAGGAGGAAGTTCGGTTTTATTGAATTTTTCAAAACTATCTAAATAATCATAGGGAAATACTCGCTATCTTCTCATTTGCCTAAACTTCTCTCCACTAAATTTTGATTTTAATATTTTAAAATCTTTAACTTAAAACTATCTTTACAACTTCTATGGATAGGTCCTTGGTATTTACCCGTGAACTGGTTAAAATATTGTACTCGTTCATCCGTACTGATGGCCTCTTCACACGCATAAGAGTTCCCATGCTCCTGGTAGTCTTCGTCGCAGATATCGAAATTGTATATCGGTTTTTTTTTTACCTCCCAGTATTTATTATATAAAACCATTGTCTCCTCTTGCGAGTTTTTACAAACACCTTCATACAGTCATGCCCCTTAATTTATAAAAAGGAATAAAAATTATTATTATTATATTATATTATTATTATATACATTATTATATGTATTATATATTATTATATTATTATTAATTTTAAAACTTATAATTTTATGATTTGAATTTATTTACCTTCATAGGTCCATAATTTGTTCAGATGCGGATTGTATTTATGAGCCACATTAAACGACACAGCACATGCCGTATGTTTCTTTACAGGGTTGGTGTAAGAGGCGTTTGGATTATTAGAGGCTGTGTGGTAATATTCCAAAAACCGCCTCAACATCCGCATAAATTACCACTGGTGGTGACAGTTTTTTAGAAAAATTCTCAAATTTGGTTTTTGTGTTCGGTTGGGGGTACAGTGCAGCCACTTGACCGCACTCCTTAATATTGTGGGTCTTGTTTGTGGTGCAATAAAATTGTAGGCAATTTCTATAAAAGTATCGTTCCAAGTTTGAGTGATTTACTTGTGATTTACACAATGTTTTTATACTTGTTATGTATGCATAATGAAAACAATTTTCCTTAGGATTTTATATACCCAATATATCAATATGGTTGCTTTTAACTTCTTTAGTCCTAATTGTTGGACCTTCTATGCGACCGTTATAAATTTCATATACATTTATGCTGTAATTTTAGTTATTTTTCTCAAACAGCTTTATTCCATCCTTTGTAATGGGAAACTCTATTCCCGAAAAGTTAAATCTTTTTTGATCATGTTTTATAATGGGTTGGCTAATATCCAAAATTCCATAAAATGAAGTTCTGGGCAGTTTTTCGCGAGCTGATTTTTTTTGCGCTGATGTATCAAAATTTATTTGTATGTGTTTCATATATGCTATGTGAGCCAAAATGCACCACTTAAAACCATAAATGTCATTATTTTTAACATTTATGAGAGCATTTCTTTTCTTTTGCTCTTTCGTGCTTCAACATATCCTGAACCAGGAAGGTGCTCTAGCTTTAATATTTGTATTTCATAAAATGTAAAATGCTTAATAGCCCATCCAGAATCGCTCTCCTGGAATTCATCGGCTTTTGCAATTAACATTTCGTTATCGTCATTTAAAATGTATTCGATGTCGTTATATGAGCTGACGTAAATTGCTTTATAGTTTGTTGAGAAATGTTTTGTTTCTTCTTTTATCTTATCAGCTTCTTCAGTTGGTTTTACATATTTTCCATGAACTGATAGACGCACTTTTATAGCTCTTAATTCGCTAAGTGCATATTTTATAATGTTTAAAAGATTATTTTAACATCCATTGTAAAATTCTTTTAAATCTAGATCGCGCACTCCGAATACTATATATTTTTGTGTAAAAAGTATCACTTTGTGTTATAGGAAAAATGTTAGCATTTTGCCACACAAGTTTCCTTAATGCTGCTCTATGATTTGGAGAATGTAAATGAATTCTTTCCTCAACGAAAGCATAATTTGGCTTACAATCGGGGCAAAAATTCGTCTCAGCAATTGTGCGGTCTAGTCTAGCCCTTTTTGATGTTGATGGCTGATCTTCAATATCCATGGGTTGCCCCTCATGAGGGCTAGTTTCCTTGGGCACACCAGCCTTCCGTTTTACAGCTGATGATACGTTGAATATACTATGTTTTGCAGTAGTTCCTTGGATCCTGATTTTTTGGATTTTTGGTTGTTGATTTTCATCCTGTTTTTTTGACACCGTTGTTCGCGAACGATACAAAACTTTCACCAAACCGTTGGCCTGAGATTTCTTGTTCATCCCCGAGAAGGCATTTCGCGGTCCTTCACATCGCTCATAATGAGTTATAAACTCATTCACACTAATAACTTTAGAGCACAAGTCACATGCAACTTTCGACTCCATTTTTATGTTTTTAGGTTTTTGTTTTTTATTTTTTGTGAAAAAGAAAAAGCGTAAAAATTGCTTTAACCGGTAAGGCAAGATTTATACTAAAAATTTGATTCTTAGCATAAACCTCAAAACCTATTGATCCTCGAAAACGGAAAACAGGTACTTGTGTTTGAATGTATTGGTATCATCAATACATGTACATGAGTTAACACATGAAAACCACACCAATTTTCCACAAATTTTTCCGGTTAATGAACCGGGAAACCAATCAGAAGACTCGAAAGAAAAGATAACGCTTAGAGCCTAGAGCCTACAGTAGGGAGTAAATAGACAATCGGCTGATTTCTTGCGTCATATCCGTGTATGCATGTATATGTTGGTGGGAACGTAAATCCACAATCAAATATACACTCAAATATATATATACTCCTAAATAAAAATACATATTGACCTTTCATCCTGCAAGAAAGTGATAAAAAGGGATCGCAGCAGGTCAATGGGTTCCTTTTTGTTTTTCTTGACCCTTCAGGGTGGATTTTTACTTTTCTACGAAAAGGTTTTCTTGTGATATACTTACTCCTTGTAAAATTCTGTATTATATTTTTATATTATAAAATTTAATTTCGTTATATAAGTCCGAGTTAATTTAAAATTAATTAAAAAAGAATTGGAGTAAAAAATCCTTTTAAATGATATGCAACACCATAATAAAATTTTGGACATTTTTTTTAAATAATTATTTGATCTTCATCATTCATTTTAAGTTAATTACAAACGAATTGAAGTAAAATATACTTTTAAATAAACTGCAGCAACATGAATATAATTTTTGTAAATAAGCAATTTTTTTTGTTCATCAATTTTATTTATTTTTTTACGATCCTGAATCTTATTTATTTTTTCACAATCCTGAATCTTAGACAGGTATCTTAAGTGGGCAGTTGAATTTGTAGGGAATTAGGCAAACGACGTATAAGCGGCAGAAAAATTTTAGTAGTATGTAATTAGGCAAACGGCGTACGACGTAAATTTAGGGCAATCGCTGAAATTTCTAAATTATATATAGTAACATATCAACAAAATTTCTTTAAATGCATATCGGTAAATTTTGTAAACCGAAGCCTTTTTGTATTGAAATTCGTACCGCAGCTGCAAATAGCCTCATTCCAATTTTTGTAAAAACATAAATATTTAATTATTTCAATTCGGCTGAAAACAGCCTCATTTCAGATTTCCAATTTCTAAGTGTCACTTCAGATTGAAAACCAAAACAATATTTGGATAAACAGAAATCCCGAGTCAAATCTTTCTCACTCCTTTTAAGTGAATTAAAACTAAACAGATCAAAACATTCTTAAATGGGAACCCACTTCACATTTTCTTGTCACCTCGATTAATTGAGACCCAAAGCCTTCCATGTCAACTGACACCTCAAGTAAAAGGTTCCGACTCAATCTATTCTCTCAGAGAGCCTCTCTTTCGAGCTTTGATCTGCAAAAAGCTTCAGCAAGGGTAGCTATAAAAAGGACCTAGAGCCCTAAAGATAAGTAGTTCTAAAAATCTAACATCCTAAGCAGTAGTTCTGAAATTCTAAAATAAAAGAATCACACTGTATCAAAACGGGAACTCAAAATAAAAATATATTTTTTTTAATCTAATTTTGAAAAAGATATATAATTGGCGCAGTCGGTAGGATGTGTAAAAGTGACCAGTGATCAATCGAGATCATAGAACATCGTTGAAGTATTTTATGCTAATGCAACTGAAGCTATAATACTAATCGCGAGTGTTAATCGCTATTCACATCCGCAAAAGAACATACGTGTTAATTTCAATTTTTAGCCTACTTTTCGAAGTGTGACTGCTACCGAAAGTATACAACACACAAAAACTTAAAACAAATTTGTAGCCCGCTTTTCGAAGTGTGACTGCTACCAAAAATATACAAAACACAAAAACTTAAAATAAATTAGTAGCCCGCTTTCTTAGTGTGACCGCTACCGAAATTAATAAGAAATACAAACATTACAATGGCTGAACTATTGGCACAAATCCAGTTACTCTCCGAGCTACACCTTAATCAGGCTTTAAGCCAGATTAGGCAAGTTCCCAATTTTAATGGAAGCACCAGGGAATTAAGTGCATTCATCAGACGGATCGAATACATTTTAAATTTGTATCCATCAACTGATCCGCGTCAAATAGCTGTATTCTTCAGTGCAATTGAGATGCAATTATCAGGAGATGCACAGCGAGTGTCCCAGCTATCAGCAGCAACCAATTGGCCCGATCTAAGGAGTGCTCTCATCGATGAATATAAAACCCAAACCCCATGCGAGGAATTACTAAGACGACTCTACAATACCCCTTTCAATGGAAGCATTCGTAAGTTCGTCGAGGATCTAGAATATAAAATATTTGTCATAACAAACAAATTGTCGTTAGAAAACAATAATTTAAACACAATGATTTATAATAATGCCATGAATAATACTGTAAAAGATGTAATAATGAGAAAACTTCCTGACAGGTTATTCATGACATTAGCAAGGCACGATATAACTACAGTCAGTAAACTTAAACAAGTAGCACAACAAGAAGGTTGTTATGATTCTGGTTGTGATAAAGTTAAATCACAACATAATTCAAATCAAAACGAACAAGATAGCAGAACTTATCAAAAAAATAATAATTTCCAAAGAAATAATTACTTTTATAATAATAATAATCAACAAAGTTATAATCAGCAAAGTAACTATAGACAACCAAATAATTTCAATCAACAACAATTTCGACAGGAATTGCAGCAAAACTTAAATCAAGGTAGAGCTCCGAATCCTATGAATTATCAACAGCCATCACCTTCTTTACAAGGTACTAATTCTAACAAACCAGTGAAAAGACAGCGTGAATATTCAAGCGATCAATCTAAAATGGAAATCGAAAATTTTCATTAAATAGCCTCGGATCCAGTAGAAGAAATGGATTTCCTTACATCAGAATAATTATTAACAATCGCCCATTTAAATGTGTAATAGATACAGGAAGTTCAATCAACCCAATAAAAGAAAATTATTTTAATTTCCCACAAACATTAAAAAAGTCAGAAGTGCACAAAATTAATGGTGTAATTAAATAATAAAATAAATAAGTCCGTAAATTTCAAATCAAGTAAACTTTGTCCGATCGACCAACCATTTTGGATTCACAATTTTTCCCAAAAATATGATATATTGATAGGAAGAGAGTATTTAGAAGCATGTGAAGCAATAATTATTTATAAACAGGAAACAGTCACTTTGAGCGGATTTGTTTTTTCTATGATATATAACCACGAAGATTTCAGGAATTCCGAATTCATCTGAGGATATATCTTTTAATTTTGCAATTAATAATGACTTGGAAGAAAATAATAAATTTCGAATAAATCATCTTAATGAAGAAGAAAGAACTAAATTAACTAACATTTTATTCGAATTTAGTGACATCCAGTATAGGGAAGGTGAAAATTTGACCTTTACTAGTGCTATCAAACATTCAATCCAAACCAAACATGAAGATCCTATTTACAAAAAACCTCATGATCAAGAAGTCGAAGTCCAAATTAAAGAAATGATAAATCAGGGAATAATACGTAAATCGAAATCCCCTTATTGTTCTCCAATATGGATAGTCCCAAAGAAAGAGGATGCCTCAGGGAAAGAGAAATTTAGAATAGTAATAGACTATCGAAGTCTAAATGAAATAACTATTGATGATAAGTATCCGATACCAGTTATGGATGAAATACTTGACCAACTTGGAAAGTGTCAATATTTCACAACAATTGACCTTGCCAAGGGTTTTCATCAAATTCAAATGGATGAAAATTCTATTTCAAAAACAGCTTTTTCAACTAAGAATGGACATTACGAATACACACGAATGCCATTTGGTCTGAAAAATACACCTGCAACTTTCCAACGTTGCATGAACAATTTATTAGAAGATTTAATGTACCAGCATTGCCTTGTTTATATGGATGACATATTTATATTTTCTACTTCATTAGAGGAAGACATATTGTCTATAAAAATGGTGTTTTCAAAACTTCGTGAAGCTAATCTTAAACTTCAACTTGACAAATGTGAGTTTATGAACGAGGAAACCGAATTCCTTGGACAAATAATAACAACAGAAGGAATAAAGGCAAACCCCAAACAAATTGAGGCAATACAAAAATTTCCAATACCAAAAACACAAAAAGAAATAAAATCATTTTTAGGTCTCTGTGGATTTTATAGAAAATTCATACCTGATTTTGCTAAAATTGCAAAACCCATGACAGTAAACTTAAAGAAGGGTGCAACTATAAATTCATCAGATAAAGAATATTTAGAAGCATTTGAGAAATTAAAAATTCTCATTACATCAGACCCAATTTTAATTTACCCTAACTTTGAAAAACTATTTTCTCTAACAACAGATGCTAGCAACGTCGCCTTAGGCGCAGTATTATCACAAAATCATAAACCTATTTGTTATGCTAGTAGAACTCTTAACGAACACGAAATTAATTATTCAGCAATAGAAAAAGAGCTTCTGGCTATAGTCTGGGCCACTAAATATTTTAGGTCTTATCTCTTTGGTAAAAAATTCGAAATTCTTAGCGATCATAGACCATTAGTTTGGCTTCATAATATAAAAGAACCAAATATGAAACTACAAAGATGGAGAATAAAATTAAACGAGTTTGACTTCACTATTAAATATTTGCCGGGAAAGGAAAACCAGGTAGCTGATGCTCTGTCAAGAGTAAAGCTAGATGAAAATTTTTTAGGAGAATCACCGGATAGTAACCCATCATTACCCACAATAGCAACAGTACATAGTGCGCAAGAAGACAATCAGAATTATATAGAAATAACAGAAAGACCTTTAAACTATTACAATAGACAAATTGAATTCCATAGAGGAAATTCAAATGAAGTTAAATTGACTAAATATTTTCATAAAACCAACCTTAAAATAACGTATAAAGACATGACCCATGAATATGCAAAAGAATTTTTTATAGAATATTTATGCTCCAAAAAAAGTGTTATCTATTTTCCTTGTGAAATGGACTTTATAATATTTCAAAATGCTTATGTAGAGATTATCTGCCCAAATAACTTAACCAAAGTTATGAAAACCAGTACAATATTAATAGATGTCCAAACATTCGCAGAATTCAAGGAAATTGTCCTTAAAGCTCACGTAGAATTATTACATCCAGGAATAGAAAAACAAACAAGCCTTTTTAAAGAAAAATATTATTTTCCCGATTATCAGAGATTAATTCAAAATATTATAAATGAGTGTGAAATTTGTAACCTTGCCAAAACAGAGCCTAGAGATACAAAACTTACATTTGAATTAACTCCAGAAACCTTTAACCCCAGAGAAAAATATGTTATAGACTTTTACATGATCGATAATAAATAATAATATAAGAAGTAAGAAATAATAATTCTTATCTTGCATTGATATTTATTCCAAATATGCTGCTTTAATAAATGTCAACAGTAGGGATTGGTTAGAAGCAAAAAGGGCATTACTCAGAATATTTAAAGAAATGGGTAAACCCAAAGAAATTAAAGCCGACAAAGATTCCGCATTTATGTGCTCAGCATTGCAACTTTGGCTGCAATCAGAAGATGTAAGAATAACTATAACCACAAGTAAAAATGGCGTTTCTGACATAGAGAGATTTCATAAAACTATTAACGAAAAATTAAGAATTATAAATATTGAACGGAATCCTGAAAATATAATTACTAAATTTGAAAATTTTATAATCATAAAACAAAACATAGCTCTACAGGCAGAACACCAGCTGACATTTTTATTTTCGCCGGAATTCCAAGTTATAATACTCAAGTGAATAAAACACAGAAAATAAACAAGCTTAATAAAAATCGTCATACATTCGATATTGATACTAGGTATAGACAAGCCCCACTTGTAAAATCTAAAACAACAAATCCTTTTAGGAAGACAGGCCAAATTACACAAACCGACGAAAAACATTATGCAGAAAAAAAATAGAGGTAGAGAAATCACTCACTATAAATCGAAATTCAAAAAGAAGAAGAAAATTAATACCAGCAAATATAATAATTTCAGATTTGCACCGGAAGACAACCCAGCTTAATAAAATTATCTTTTATATAATAACTTTATTATGTTTTATATATCACGCCGTGTGTCATAACATAGATATCAATCCAATCCAAGCAAAAAATGCATACCTAATTTTCCAAACAGGTAACATAGATCTGCCCACTAATTATGAATATCATTGTCTCACAGTCAATTTAACTAAAACTGAAAAAACTTATAAAAATCTAATGGAACAAACACGCGAATTTGAACATTTGGATCAAATTCAATATCTAAAAGAAAAATTAAATACAGAAATGAACGGAATCAAAATTGCTCAACGAAACAAGAGAGGACTTGAAAATTTCTTAGGTACTTTTTATAAATATTTATTTGGCACATTGGATCAACAAGATAAGGAAGAATTAGAATCAAAAATAGATAATTTGTCTGAAAATAGTATACAGATCAACGAATTAAATAAAGTAATTGATGTAATTAATAAAGGAATAGAATCAGTCAATCGTTTAAATGAAATCCAAAACGAAAACCAAAGGTTAGCAATCCTTATTTTCAATTTACAAGAATTTACAGAATATAGTCATTGCATGATGAATATTATATAAAAAATCAGCAAGTCTTTGAAGTAAAAACAAAAGAAATAGTAAATAATAAATGTATAATAGGTCTCTTAAGACAAACAAATACAGAATGTAGATATACAAAAATGTACAAGAACTTTGAATTAAATTATATTGAACCCAACATTATAATAACATGGAATTTGCCAAAAACTTTGCTAAATCAGAATTGTATAAATAAAGATTTAATTGCAGAAGGAAACAATATAATAAAAGCATTCAACTGTTCTATACAAATAGAAGATGTAATAATAACGAATACTATGCTTGATTACACCCGAACTATTTATGTAAACAACAACATAACTAAACTCGAACCTTTATCCTATATCGTAGCCAAAGAAATATTCCAAAACCATACAAAACAATATTTTACAACCCAAACAATTCTATTAATACTACTATCAATAATAATTATTATTATACTCATATATTTGATTTATAAATTTAAGAACATCCCAAAAAGGATAATAATTAATTATAAAAAACAAAAGGTTATTAGTCCCGAAGAAGAAACTAAAGTTTCAGAAAATAAAGAACATGACCTACAGTTATACCCCAAACTAACCGCCTGAGGACAGGCTAAATTCTTAAGGATGGGGAAGTAACATATCAACAAAATTTCTTTAAGTGCATATCGGTAAATTTTCTAAACCGAAGCTGAAGCCTTTTGTATTGAAATTCGTAACGCAGCTGCAAATAGCCTCATTCCAATTTTTGTAAAAACATAAATATTTAATTATTTCAATTCGGCTGAAAACAGCCTCATTTCAGATTTCCAATTTCTAAGTGTCACTTCAGATTGAAAACCAAAACAATATTTGGATAAACAGAAATCCCGACTCAAATCTTTCTCACTCCTTTTAAGTGAATTAAAACTAAACAGATCAAAACATTCTTAAATGGGAACCCACTTCACATTTTCTTGTCACCTCGATTAATTGAGACCCAAAGCCTTCCATGTCAACTGACACCTCAAGTAAAAGGTTCCGACTCAATCTATTCTCTCAGAGAGCCTCTCTTTCGAGCTTTGATCTGCAAAAAGCTTCAGCAAGGGTAGCTATAAAAAGGACCTAGAGCCCTAAAGATAAGTAGTTCTAAAAATCTAACATCCTAAGCAGTAGTTCTGAAATTCTAAAATAAAAGAATCACACTGTATCAAAACGGGAACTCAAAATAAAAATATATTTTTTTAATCTAATTTTGAAAAAGATATATAATTATATATTTTTTTATTTTTTTTCCTTTTTATTTTTAATTTTATTTTTAATTTTATTTTTAATTTTATTTTTAATTGTTACTATATCTTCATGGCCCGGGGTACCAGCTAACCATTATAAAACCGTTCCCAATTCATTAATACCTCTCTTAGGCAATAATTTTAAAAGAATTAAATATAGTGTCGGGTCAAGCAGCAAGCAACTAATTTAAACACAACAATTAATTAGTAACTGATGTTTTGCTGGTCGCAAGCCGACTCTCTTTCGGCCGCTCGGCTTTGCTACTTCGGCGTTTATAGTTAGCGAGCATCCGCTCAGCCTATTCTGCAAGGTTGGCGCCACTCTCGTTCATCTCCTTACTGCACTCGCATCCTAAATTGGATTTCCCATATTTTCTATAAATCCTCATAAATCCTAATTTCATATGCGGCCTGAATAAAGTTATAACGTTGACTTAAATTCGGATTTTTTATTTACGGCATTGAAAACTCTCAATGACCAAACATTGGTGACCCCGACATGATCGTTAATATATTTATATACACATAAACAAATTACTAAAACAAAAACAAAACAATTTTGTAAACAGTGTTATGTGAAATTATCATTATCATAATAAGTTTATTTACAATAATAAACAAATTATAATATATTATTATATTATACATACATACAGGCTTAAACATAAATGTTAGTTCACAAGCACACATACATATTTACGATCCACAACGCAAGTGCATTCGCCCGCGCATAGACTTCATACAAACATACGATCAACAACGCAAGTGCATTCGCTCGCACATAGCTTCATATATATATACATTCCACAATTCCGCTACGGTTCTGAGCGCACAGTGGGACAGATCGTGTTCGCCACGAGCAAATAAAATTTACTTCGGGTTGTTCGAAACTCAATATAATAAATCATGAACTCCAGCGGCGCCGTCACAGGAGCACCCACTCTAACCCGGAGTGCTATTTTAAAGTGCAAGGCCCTGGGTATTCTCCAGGACTTACAGAGGATCCAAGGAGCTCTTCAGCCTATTTCCAAGGTGGATGATGCCATGCTACACGTGCGCCATGGTCAGATAGCCACCATGCTCAGCGACTTCAAGGCCATCCACGGGGAGCTTGTGGATTTGGACATTTTGCAGATCAGCAGTGACCTTCGATGGACTGTTTCGGAGCTCGTAGCGACGATGCAGGCGGAAATTGAGCACGAGACGACCCTTCGCTCATCTCGAATTACTGCCCACTCCACCCTTTCCAACGGAATGTCCACCATGCAGGCTGACCCAGGGTTAGGTCAAGGTTTTCAAGTGCTGCCTCGTTCCTTGGAAGTCTCCGACGAGAACTATGATGTTGCGCTGAATTTATTGGAGAAACGATTTAATAACCGTCGGTTAATATTTCAGGCACACGTGAACGAGATTCTGGGCCTCAGTCTGTTGGAAAGTGGCTCAATAGCAGCTCTTCGAAGTCTTTCGGACAAATTTAATGCCCATATGCGAGCCTTACAGAATTTGGGTACTTCAGTTCAGATCGCCAGCTGCATCATCGTCCAAGTTCTGCTTCAAAGGTTGGACCCAGCTACCCAGGCCAAGTGGGAGGAGAGTCAAAACTCCTCAGGTTCAGACGCCATTCCTACTTGGGAGTCGATGGCCGAATTTGTGGAGCAGCGGTGTAGGACGCTGGAGGCTATGGACGTGGCCATGGCTGCATACGCCCCGGGCGCTCATGTGGGAAGGCGTCGAGGTGCAAATAATAGTAGATCATCCTTTATTTTCACTAATTCGCTTCCTTCCACCTGTGCGCTATGCGGGGGATGGTCCCATATAATGTCTGCATGCCCCCGATTTCAATGCCCCCTGAGATTCGCCTTTGTGAGGCCAGGCGACTCGGTCATTGTCGGAAGTGTCTGCTAACGGGCCATCACATGCGTGAGTGCCTCGCTGCTAGTTGTCGCAGTTGTGGAAGGAGGCATCACAGCCTGCTGCATTTCCTGGAGCCGCCGGCATCTAGCGGCCAGCCTTTGGTTGGTCCTCCCACGTCAGCCATAGCCGAGGTCGCCGAGCCTGCAGTCATAGCCGAGCCTGCAGCCTCTTCACCGGCCACTGCTAATGCACTAGTTGCCCAAGGTCACAGCGGCGATATATCGTTGCTTGCTACAGCGAACATTTTTGTTCGTAGTCACGCTGGATCCCTTGTTCCATGCCGAGCTCTGTTGGATTCTGGATCTCAGGTGCACGTGATCACTTCCCGGCTGGCAAGTCAGCTGCAGCTCCGGAGGTACAAATCATTCATGGCGGTGTCTGGTATTGAAGATACCGGCTTTGCGACAGATGGATTCGCTTTCGATGTTCTCCTACGTTCCCCCTGTTCCGAATACTCTGCCCTGGTTAACGCTGTCATCGCCGCCAATATCACGGACCTGCAGGCTAGCTTCAGTTTGGATGTCTCCAGTTGGAACATTCCTGGCAATCTTTCTTTGGCTGATCCTGAATTTTTTCGCCCGCAGCGCATCGACCTTCTTATCGGAGCCAGTCTGTTTTATGAGCTGTTGTGTGTTGGGCAAATTAAGCTCTCAGCCGGCCTGCCATTGCTGCAGAAAACTCGACTTGGATGGGTCGTGTGTGGAGGCGGTTCACATGTTCAGAGAAGATCACTCGTTTCCACCGCCCACAAGGATGTTCCGGAGAGCGCAACCATGCTGGATGATCAGCTGGATTCTTTGCTCCGCCGATTTTGAGAAATCGAAGACTGCTCCGAGCCTATTGTGAAGCGGACGAAGGAAGAGCTAGATTGCGATGCGCATTTCGTGCAACATGTTGCTCGGCTGGATTCCGGCGCTTACGCTGTGAGGCTTCCGTTAAAATGCGGTTCTAAGCTAATGGGAGAGTCGTACCCCAAAGCCGTTCGACGATTTCTTTCCCTCGAAAGGAAGCTCTGCCGCCGTCCTCAATTTAAGGAGCTGCCTTCATAAAGAAGTATCTGGAGTTGGGTCTCTTGTCTCCAGTCCCTTCTGATGCGAGCGTCACTTGTCAATACTTTCTTCCACACCATTGTGTTTTAATGGAGGACAGTTCAACAACCAAGCTCAGGGTTGTCTTTGATGGATCTGCTGTCACAACTTCTGGATATTCATTGAATGACGTGTTGATGTCTGGCCCAGTTATTCAGCCAAAGTTACTGCATATTCTGTTAAGGTTCCGATGCCATCGGATGGCCATTACTGGAGATATTTGTAAAATGTATCGTTGCGTCAGGGTTTGATGATGGTAGCAACTTCACAAAGACACTGGGTCTTGCTTGGGATCCTGCAACTGACCGCTTGCTATTTTCTTTTGAAGGGATTCAGTCAATCTCAAAGCCCACTAGACGCATTTTGCTTTCTTCAGTCGCTCGGCTTTATGACCCCTTAGGCCTTGTTGGTCCTGTAATTTCAAAGGCAAAGATCTTTCTCCAGAAAATGTGCCGTGAGAAGTTGTCCTGGGATGAAAGTCTTCCTCAAGCTCTTCACTGCGACTGGAATATGATTTGTAGCAGCTTTGGTAGAACGCAGCGCGCCGAATTCCCTAGATGGGGAATTCCCTAACATCGAAATCCGAGGTGGAGGTCCATGGATTCTGTGACGAAAGCATTGAGGCGTATGGGGCATGCATGTATGTCGTGTCCAAGGGCGCAGGATCTGTAAGCTATTTATTCTGTTCGAAGTCCCGAGTTGCGCCGTTAAAGACTGTTACGGTGCCTAAGCTGGAGTTATCGGGAGCCGAGTTGCTGGCTCGACTTATGTCGGAAGTAGAGCAGTTGACGGTCTACGTTGGAAAGTATTTTTGCTGGTGCGATTCTGCTGTGGCTCTGTCTTGGATTCGAGAAGAACCCTCTCGGTTTAATGTTTTCGTCGCCAATCGAGTTTCGACCATTCAGAAGCTAACTAGAGAAATGGAGTGGCGGTATGTTCCCACTTCTTTGAACCCAGCAGATATCCTGTCGCGTGGTGCTCTTCCCAATGAATTGGTTGAGATTAAGCTGTGGTCTCATGGTCCTCCGTTTCTCGTTGGATCCCAAGAGACGTGGCCAACCGCGGTCCCATCTGAGAGATCAACCCTGGAGTTACGTGCAAGGGTCCTGCTCATTCAGTCTCCGTACGTGGATATAACAGCGGTGTCTAAGTACGCTAATTCATTTCCAGCACTGCAGAGGGTATTCGCTTACGTATACAAGTTTTCTCAACGAATTCACCACAACGGTGTTACGGCTAGCGATATAAAATCTGGAACACAGCTGTTATTGTGGCTAGTGCAACGTGTGCATTTTTGGGAGGAAATAAAGGCTCTTCAAAATGGAAAAGACATAGCGGTATCCAGTGCCCTTGCCTCATTCTCTCCCTTCTTGGATAAATTTGGACTGTTACGCAGGCTATAATTGTTGACTTCCATGAGCGAAATTTACATACGGGACCTCGCGCACTGTTGGCAATTATTCGGTTCCAATATTGGCCAATTGGGGGGAGAAAAACCGTGACGAACGCGATACACAAATGAATCCGATGCTTCCGGACTAAGCCTCGGTTGTTGGAGCACATTATGGCTGATCTTCCGGAGCAAAGAGTTAGCGGCTCTCAGGTCTTTGGAGTCACTGGTGTGGATTTTTGTGGACCGTTCTATTATAAGCCGGAAGTGCGTAGTAAGGCTCCAGTAAAATATTACGTTAGAATTTTCATTTGTTTTGCTACCAAAGCCGTCCACCTGGAGCTTGTAAGGGATCTGTCCACAATGTCTTTTTTGCAGGCTTTGAAGCGTTTTATATGCACCCACCGAAGGCCTCAACGTATTTGGTCTGACAACGCAACCAACTTTGTTGGAGCGAAAAACGAGCAAGGAGCTCGTTTTTGGAGTCCATCGAATGGCATTTTATTCCTCCTCGATCTCCGCATTTCTGTGGTCTGTGGGAAGCGGCTGTTAAAACCGCCAAGCACCATTTTTACCGAGCTGTGTTTTACCGAAATGGCCGTATGCGAGAATAATGGAGTTAATCCTTGGTCGGGATGGTATCTTTCGAGTGGCGGTGATAAAAACCTCATCTGGAATTACCAAGCGAGCAGTGACTAAGCTGTGCCTTTTGCCCCTTCAGGATGAAGTTGGAGCAGAAGCCCCAACTGGGGGGAGATTGTCGGGTCAAGCAGCAAGCAACTAATTTAAACACAACAATTAATTAGTAACTGATGTTTTGCTGGTCGCAAGCTGACTCTCTTTCGTCCGCTCGGCTTTGCTACTTCGGCGTTTATAGTTAGCGAGCATTCGCTCAGCCTATTCTGCAAGGTTGGCGCCACTCTCGTTCGTTTTCTTACTGCGCTCGCATCCTAAATTGGATTTCAAATATTGTTCATAAATCCTAATTTCATATGGTTCGTCGACCTGTACCGACATTTTTTTAGATATTTTACCATTATGGCGTCCTAAATATGAGGTGAGTGGTTTTGCATACATGTAAGCATAATTACGGACAAACTTTCTATAATAACTTGTTAAAGAAAGCTGGGAATTGGGTAATTTTGTATTGTTGCGATTTTAACTGGGTCTGTTTTGATTGCATTATAAGAGACTACGTATCCAAGAACATTGATTGTTGGGTCCCTAAAAACGATTGCTGGGTTGGGAGGTCGTTGCGTCTAAGGCGGGATACGTTAGAAACCCGAGTAAATCCCCGAGCGAGAAAATTTGCGTGCGAACACAGTTTTTCTTCGTTTCAATTGGGGCGCTAAGATTTGTTGGCGAGAGATTCTGGATGTACCTCAGCTGTGCATTTTCTTCCTGTTGGTGAAGAGCCTGGTCGAGTGATCGGGTTGCTTCCTTAAGGCGTTGCTTTGAAGCTGGTGAAGCTGTTTTGCCACGACGCGTGCGCCTATATTTGCTTCTAAAAGGATATTTATTATTCTAATTAAATCATTAAAATGTCCTTCTACTGAATTTGAAAAAATTATTATATCGTCCATATAGACGTGGCAAGTTTTTCCAACCTGATCTATTAAAAGGTCAACCATTGCTCGTTGGAAGATTCTTGGAGCGTTAGTTAAGCCAAAAGGCATTATTAAAAATTCGTATTTACCGTTATTTATAGAAAAAGACGTTATTTGAATTTCGGATTCTCCCATTAATCTATATATATAAAAATGCTCTGTTCGTATCTACGTCATTTACAAACTTGAAAAGCTCTGAACCGTTTAAGCCCAAATTTTTACCCAACATGCGTTGAGGTTCCAGCTCGGTTTATGTCTACTTTTGATGTGGATAGCTTATCTGCGTTTGCGAATATATCAGTTTTTTCGAGTTTCCCGTGCCCCTACTTTTTTATTTAGGCAGACAGCTAAGAAGAAAATGTCAAAATGTCAGAAACGAAGTCATGCCACCCAAGAAGTCGAATTTTGGTCGTCTTACTCGCAATACAAAAGCAAAAAGACGTAACATTTCGAATAGGACTGACGAAGAGCGGGCCTCCATTCGAGAGACTGATCGGCTGAGATCCATGCAGATGCACAACGCGGAGACAGCAGAAACGCGAGCAGCTAGGCTTGAGCGAACACGATTGAGAGTTAAGGGGCCCATCCACAGCCTAGCATGTTCGGCGAACATGTTGTGATCGACAAAATTTTTCCTGTGGATGGTAGTGTTCGTTGTCAAATTTTGTGTTCGTCAAAATGTTCGAATGGAATTGAAATATTTCTATTTTGACAACGTTTGCAACAACATGCTCGCCAATGGATGGCAGAGAATGAATAAAATGTTTTGGTAAAAGAAAAGAGAAAAAAAATGTTTTGGTAGAGAAAAATGAATAAAAAGTGCAATATTATTTTGCAATATTATTTATGGCAAATACTTATTCCCAATTAGAGTGGCGCTATAGTTGTCCGTTGACATATTGATAGTTTGAAAATTTATCGAAAAATGATGTTCGCACGAATGTTGGCTCTAGTTAGTAGGGAAAATGAAATTCAAGTAGGCGAGCATGTTGACGAACATGCTTGGGACGTTCTCGTTGTATCTGTGATTTCCTCAAAGCTCCCCAAAGTCACACTTTCTATGTGGGAGCAATCCGTACATCATAAGGCCGAGATTCCAACATGGAAGGAATTAGATAACTTCCTGACAGAGCGCCATCGCACTCTGGAGGCCATTGACGACGTCAGGCCTAGTTGCTCCGTGCAATTTCCGCCAAGGTCGGGACTTCCTACTGCCCCTGCTCGGAGGATCAATTCATACGAAACTCGAGTGGTTCCGGCCCAAAAGGGCTCCCATCTCTGTTCGAGGGAGAACCACCCCATTCGCTTATGTCCGCGTTTCCTAGAAATGGACGTAAATGACCGCTCACAACACTAAGAGAAATAAGTTATGTTTAAACTGTTTTGCCCGAGGGCACCAGCAGCGAGACTGCACGAGCGCCCATACCTGCTTCACATGTCACAGCCGACACCACACCCTCCTGCACCACGGCAATCCGTTCGCCACCGCTCCAAGTCCGCCTACGCCAGCAAGCGCTCGACACCCACAGACTGCCAGAAGCACAAACGGTGCAGGTGTGTTTCAACGTGTCTACGTGTGCCGTTTGGGGTGTAGCTTCCACGCAGGAGCACTGATAGACTCACGGTCCGAAGAAACTGCTAAATTGTGCCATTTCTCCATTCGGTCGCCGTCTAGACCCGGGCTACATTTAGAGACTGCGGCTTACGTTCTTCCGCAGTTGGCAGGAATTCTGCCATCATATCCGATTCCGCGAGATCGTTTCAAGGGGCTGCCCGACATTCCCAAGGCGGACCCCAACTTCATTGAGAGCTTCTAAGTCGATGTGTTAATAGGAGCTGACATTGTCCATTCCATTCTTCTGGGATATTCCAAGGCTAACATCTGCGGTTCCCTTCTCGGTCAGGAGACCATTTTTGGATGGGTGCTGACAGGCCCATTATCTCCAGCCGACCCCCGCAGCGTGTCCGTTTTTACCACTCGAGTTGCCCGGAGCCTCGGTGACTCACTGGATCAGCTCCTCACCAAATTCTAGGAGGTGGAAGATATGCCCACACAGATCAGTTCGGAATCGGATTCAGTTTGCGAGCACAATTTTGTCCAGACGACGAGAAGAGACGAGTGTGGCAAATACGTTGTGACGCTCCCCTTACGCGACCCCGAGCAGAAGGATTCCGAGCTAGCGGCTTCACGGTCCTTTGCTCTTGCTCAGTTCCTGCGTAATGAGCAGCGCCTGAAGAGGGATCCGCCCCTTAAGGCCCGCTATGACTCTGTTATCCAGGAATACATCGACATAGGCTACATGACCGAGGTCTCTCCCACGAGCAGTTCCGCTAGCTACTATCTTCCACATCATGCCGTCTTCAATCCCGAAAGCAAGACCACCAAGGTGCGAGTGGTCTTCAATGCAGTCTGAACGACATTCTTTACGCGGGCCCGGTCTTACAATCCGACCTGACGATTCAAATCCTAAAGTGGCGATACTTTAGGTTTGTCTTCAACGCCGACATCGAGAAGATTTTTTCGGCAAATTTGGGTAGACCCCAAGCATACTCCGCTCGAACGTATTTTGTTCGCAATCCCGGTGGGGATCGGGACTACGAGTTAAAAACGGTCACCTTCGGTGTCAATTGTGCCCCGGTCCTTCCCGAAGAGTCGAAGTAACCACAGGCAAGCAAATTTATCCGGCATTTTATGTATGTTGATGATGTTCTCGCGGGGGCAGACTCCAAAACCGAAGCCCAAGCTGCGATTCGGGAGCTGAAGGGGCTTTAGAATCGGCAGGGTTCCCACTTAGGAAATATACGTCGAATAGCAAGGCAATTCTGGCCGACATTCCGAGCGACCACCTCCTTCGTGCTGATTTCCCCGACATCGATGCAGAGAGCACGTTCCGTTAGAATTGACTTCCGGCTCGTCTTTCACAAAGCGCCAAGTCCCAAATTGACAAATTGAAAGAAAAGTTTGACGAACTACCGAACTAAGCGGACGTGCTTTGTCCGAGCTTCGCGAAAACTGCACCATAATACAGCTAACCAAAAAAAAACTTGGGTAACCCAATATAAGCGAAAAGACGCTGAACTACAATTTACTAAAAGCGACAGACAAGCTTTTTATAACAGTTGTGATGTGCTAAGCAAAAACTAGTGCATTGTTAAAGAAAAAAGTAAGAGCCACGCAATGAGCTCATTGAGCAACGATCAAAAGAACGAGCGTAGAAGTTCAGTGAACCAAAGAAACGGCTTCTACTCTTTCTTTTCAACCCGCGATACCGAAGTGGAAAAATCGGCGATTATAAGCAACCCGGCTTTACTGACCGTTGAAACCCAAAGGGCACGGTCTTGCTCACCCGCTCTGCTCACTCCGACTCCCGCGTCATGGAGTTCGCAGTGTAAAAACCCCTCCAATATCGGAAACAAATTTCGCACCAACAACAAGCAGCGCTACAACTTCTGCAACAACAGCGAAAACCTCTGCAACTCAAAGTACCGCGACGTCAACGACTACAGCGAGTACAAAAACAAGAACCTCGGAAAGTGCCAAAGCGGTAGCGGCCACACAGATTAGAATGGATCGCTACATCCAAATTAAGCGCAAGCTTAGCCCGCAGAGTAATCCGGCAGGCAACAAAACAAAAATTAACCGTGTCCTGAATATCGATAAAGAACCAGACAGATCCACTACTAACAGATTTGCCCTACTGACGGAGGGTAAGGAAAACCAACCAGCCCAAGACACCGCAAAAAAACCCAAGCCCCCTCCAATCTATATTAGGGAAAAAAGCTCGAGTGCCCTGGTCAACAAAATTGCGTCGTTGATCGGGAACGGTGACAACTTTCATGTTGTTCCGCTTATCAAAGGGAACATCCATGAAACAAAGGTGCAAACCAAGACTGAAGAGCACTTCCGAATCGTCCGAATCCTCCGAATCCAAATATCTGGACACTGTATAGAAAAACTATTACACTTACCAGCTGAAAAGCAGTAAGGGCCTACAAGTGGTAGTAAAGGGAATAGAACCTGATGTTACCGCCGAGGAAATAAAAACCGCCCTTAAAGAAAAGGGCTTCGCCGCCAAGAATGTTATTAACATTCTAAATATGGATAAAAAGCCACAACCCCTCTTCAAGGTCGAGCTCGAGCCAGATAGCAGATCGCTGAAGAAGAACGAAGTCCACCCAATCTACAACCTGCAATATCTTTGCATCGGAAAGTCACTGTTGAAGAGCCACATAAACGTCCAGTCCAGTGTAATGCACTAACTGTCAAGAGTATGGACACACAAGGTCTTACTGCACGCTTCGGGCTGTCTGTTTATTGTGCGGGGACGCCCACAAGTCCGCTTGCTGCACTACAAACAAGGACAGTACCGTGAAGAAATGTGGAAAGTGCGGAGCCAGCCATACTGCAAACTATAGAGGATGTATGATGTATAAGGAGTTAAAGAGTCGCATGCGTCAAGCGACCACAACGCGCAACCAAAATCCACAGAATGCGTACATTGGATTTGTACATCTGCTAAAATTAAAACGTCACTCTCCAAATACAGTTTTATGTAGTCTTTTAGAGTTCTACACTGAAACGAACTCTAAATTTCTTTAGCGAAATTGTGTTCTACACTACACTCTTCGTCCTTCAACGAATTATAAAAATATTCCGTAGGAGGAAGTTCGGTTTTATTGAATTTTTCAAAACTATCTAAATAATCATAGGGAAATACTCGCTTTCTTCTCATTTGCCTAAACTTCTCTCCACTAAATTTTGATTTTAATATTTTAAAATCTTTAACTTAAAACTTTACAAAAATTTTTAAAAAATTTTTACAACTTCTATGGATAGGTCCTTGGTATTTACCCGTGAACTGGTTAAAATATTGTACTCGTTAATCCGTACTGATGGCCTCTTCACACGCAAAGAGTTCCCATGCTCCTGGTAGTCCTCGTCGCAGATATCGAAGTTGTATATCGGTTTTTTTTTTACCCTTCCAGTATTTATTATATAAAACCATTGTCTCCTCTTCCAAAGTTTTTACAAACACCTTCATACTGTCATGCCCTTTAATTTATAAAAAGGAATAAAAATAATATTATTATTAATTTTAAAACTTATAATTTTATGATTTGAATTTATTTACCTTCATAGGTCCATAATTTATTCAGATGCGGATTGAATTTATGAGCCACATAAAACGACACAGCACATGCCGTACGTTTCTGTACAGGGTTGGTGTAAGAGGCGTTTGGATTATTAGAGGCTGTGTGGTAATTTTCCAAAAACCGCCTCAACATCCGCATAAATTACCACTGGTGGTGACAGTTTTTTAGAAAAATTCTCAAATTTGGTTTTTGTGGTTGGGGGTTGGGGTATAATGCAGCCACTTGACCGCACTCCTTAATATTGTGGGTCTTGTTTGTGGTGCAATAAAATTGTAGGCAATTTCTACAAAAGTATCGTTTCGAGTTTTAGTGATTTACTTGTGATTTACACAATGTTTTTATACTTGTTATGTATGCATAATGCAAACAATTTTCCTTATCAATATGGTTGCTTTTAACTTCTTTAGTCCTAATTGTTGGACCTTCTATGCGACCGTTATAAATTTCATATACATTTATGCTGTAATTTTAGTTATTTTTCTCAAACAGCTTTATTCCATCCTTTGTAATGGGAAACTCTATTCCCGAAAAGTTAAATCTTTTTTGATCATGTTTTATAATGGGTTGGCTAATATCCAAAATTCCATAAAATGAAGTTCTGGGCAGTTTTTCGCGAGCTGATTTTTTTTGCGCTGATGTATCAAAATTTATTTGTATGTGTTTCATATATGCTATGTGAGCCAAAATGCACCACTTAAAACCATAAATGTCATTATTTTTAACATTTATGAGAGCATTTCTTTTTCTTTTGCTCTTTCGTGCTTCAACATATCCTGAACCAGGAAGGTGCTCTAGCTTTAATATTTGTATTTCATAAAATGTAAAATGCTTAATAGCCCATCCAGAATCGCTCTCCTGGAATTCATCGGCTTTTGCAATTAACATTTCGTTATCGTCATTTAAAATGTATTCGATGTCGTTATATGAGCTGACGTAAATTGCTTTATAGTTTGTTGAGAAATGTTTTGTTTCTTCTTTTATCTTATCAGCTTCTTCAGTTGGTTTTACATATTTTCCATGAACTGATAGACGCACTTTTATAGCTCTTAATTCGCTAAGTGCATATTTTATAATGTTTAAAAGATTATTTTAACATCCATTGTAAAATTCTTTTAAATCTAGATCGCGCACTCCGAATACTATATATTTTTTTGTGTAAAAAGTATCACTTTGTGTTATAGGAAAAATGTTAGCATTTTGCCACACAAGTTTCCTTAATGCTGCTCTATGATTTGGAGAATGTAAATGAATTCTTTCCTCAACGAAAGCATAATTTGGCTTACAATCGGGGCAAAAATTCGTCTCAGCAATTGTGCGGTCTAGTCTAGCCCTTTTTGATGTTGATGGCTGATCTTCAATATCCATGGGTTGCCCCTCATGAGGGCTAGTTTCCTTGGGCACACCAGCCTTCCGTTTTACAGCTGATGATACGTTGAATATACTATGTTTTGCAGTAGTTCCTTGGATCCTGATTTTTTGGATTTTTGGTTGTTGATTTTCATCCTGTTTTTTTTACACCGTTGTTCGCGAACGATACAAAACTTTCACCAAACCGTTGGCATGAGATTTCTTGTTCATCCCCGAGAATGCATTTCGCGGTCCTTCACATCGCTCATAATGAGTTATAAACTCATTCACACTAATAACTTTAGAGCACAAGTCACATGCAACTTTCGACTCCATTTTTATGTTTTTAGGTTTTTGTTTTTTATTTTTTGTGAAAAAGAAAAAGCGTAAAAATTTCTTTAACCGGCAAGGCAAGATTTATACTAAAAATTTGATTCTTAGCATAAACCTCAAAACCTATTGATCCTCGAAAACGGAAAACAGGTACTTGTGTTTGAATGTATTGGTATCATCAATACATGTACATGAGTTAACACATGAAAACCACACCAATTTTCCACAAATTTTTCCGGTTAATGAACCGGGAAACCAATCAGAAGACTCGAAAGAAAAGATAACGCTTAGAGCCTAGAGCCTACAGTAGGGAGTAAATAGGCAATCGGCTGATTTCTTGCGTCATATCCGTGTATGCATGTATATGTTGGTTGGAACGTAAATCCACAATCAAATATACACTCAAATATATATATACTCCTAAATAAAAATACATATTGACCTTTCATCCTGCAAGAAAGTGATAAAAAGGGATCGCAGCAGGTCAACGGGTTCCTTTTTTTTTTCTTGACCCTTCAGGGTGGATTTTCACTTTTCTACGAAAAGGTTTTCTTGTGATATACTTACTCCTTGTAAAATTCTGTATTATATTTTATGTTATAAAATTTAATTTCGTTATATAAGTCCGAGTTAATTTTAAATTAATTAAAAAAGAATTGGAGTAAAAAATCCTTTTAAATGATATGCAACACCATAATAAAATTTTGGAAATTTTTTTAAAATAATTATTTGATCTTTATCATTCATTTTAAGTTAATTACAAACGAATTGAAGTAAAATATACTTTTTAAATAAACTGCAGCAACATGAATATAATTTTTGTAAATAAGCATTTTTTTTGTTCATCAATTTTATTTATTTTTTTACGATCCTGAATCTTATTTATTTTTTCACAATCCTGAATCTTAGACAGGTATCTTAAGTGGGCAGTTGAATTTGTAGGGAATTAGGCAAACGGCGTATAAGCGGCAGAAAAATTTTAGTAGTATGTAATTAGGCAAACGGCGTACGACGTAAATTTAGGGCAATGCTTATTACACTAAGCATTGCACTAAACATTACATAAACATTATTTAAACATAAACATTAAAAGCCTGGCTGCTGCCTGACCCGACAACCCGATTAGGCAAGAGTCTTTTACAATATTATTTCCATTTACTTAAATAGCACCTTTCTAAATTATATATAGTAACATATCAACAAAATTTCTTTAAGTGCATATCGGTAAATTTTGTAAATCGAAGCTGAAGCCTTTTGTATTGAAATTCGTACCGCAGCTGCAAGTAGCCTCATTCCAATTTTTGTAAAAACATAAATATTTAATTATTTCAATTCGGCTGAAAACAGCCTCATTTCAGATTTCCAATTTCTAAGTGTCACTTCAGATTGAAAACCAAAACAATATTTGGATAAACAGAAATCCCGAGTCAAATCTTTCTCACTCCTTTTAAGTGAATTAAAACTAAACAGATCAAAACATTCTTAAATGGGAACCCACTTCACATTTTCTTGTCACCTCGATTAATTGAGACCCAAAGCCTTCCATGTCAACTGACACCTCAAGTAAAAGGTTCCGACTCAATCTATTCTCTCAGAGAGCCTCTCTTTCGAGCTTTGATCTGCAAAAAGCTTCAGCAAGGGTAGCTATAAAAAGGACCTAGAGCCCTAAAGATAAGTAGTTCTAAAAATCTAACATCCTAAGCAGTAGTTCTGAAATTGTAAAATAAAAGAATCACACTGTATCAAAACGGGAACTCAAAATAAAAATATATTTTTTTAATCTAATTTTGAAAAAGATATATAATTATATAATTATATATTTTTTTTTTTTTCTTATTTTTATTTTTAATTTTATTTTTAATTTTATTTTTAATTGTTACTATATCATCATGGCCCGGGGTACCAGCTAACCATTATAAAACCGTTCCCAATTCATTAATACCTCTCTTAGATCTTGTTGGCAATAATTTTAATAGAATTAAATATAGTGTCGGGTCAAGCAGCAAGCAACTAATTTAAACACAACAATTAATTAGTAACTGATGTTTTGCTGGTCGCAAGCCGACTCTCTTTCGGCCACTCGGCTTTGCTACTTCGGCGTTTAAAGTTAGCGAGCATCCGCTCAGCCTATTCTGGAAGGTTGGCGCCACTCTCGTTCGTCTTCTTACTGCGCTCGCATCCTAAATTGGATTTCAAATATTGTGCATAAATCCTAATTTCATATGAGGCCTGAATAAAGTTTATAACGTTGAAATTAATTAAATTCTGATTTTTTATTTACATTTTATTTTTTATTTGCATTGAAAACGCTCAATGACCAAACAAAAGCTTTCGCATAACTTTCGACTTCCCTCTCATTCTCTTAAGCGAACGGTCATGTTTTTTTTGTGCGCACTGCATTTTATTATAAATATTGGTAAACCGGTGTTTACTCTTAATCAATTGCATACATATATTGTGAATCTTAAGCTTAAACCGTATCGCTTCTCGAGTGCTGTGTTATATTTGGATTCGAATTAATAAATTGAATAATTTCAATTCCAAGCATAGCTCAGCTCTGCTTCTTCCCCGGCTTATCTCTATTTCTGCATTTCTCTTTTGCACTATTCAAAGCTCCCGCTTCGGCTTCCTATTTGGCGCAGTGGTTCAAGGTATTGTGTTCTTTAACTTTTTGTATATTAATTTTTGTTTTATTAATTAAAAAAAAAAAATTGAATTTAAACTTATCTTATTTTTGACCTTCGTTCATGAGACAGACCAAAAATGGATTTAAAGAGCTGATCACTGTTTTTCGTCACTGACGTCACTGATCACTGACCAGCTCTGTAGCTTGACACTCAGTTTAGTGGCCTTCAGCTGCTAAATGAGTCCCCTAAGCGTAAGAAATCCGCTGTTTCTGATCCGCCTCAGCCTGCTCAGCCGAAATTAATGCAGCCGCTTATATCTCTGGCCACCCCAAGGGCTAGAACTGAGAAAAATTCATCAGAATTTCTCAGGGATAATGAGCAATTGTCTGATATGTCCGCCATGGCGTCCTTTCAAGTGATGCCACAGGTCCTGGGGAACGAAACCCCCATTAGAGTCACCCAAAAGGGTATTCCACAGTCCGGACCACCGGCACCGACTGATGCTGCAGTTCTCGTACCTGCGACACCAAAACCCTTACAGGTGATTTCGAACCCTCCATCGAAACATATATTTGTTTCTCGGCTTGCCCCTGATACTTCAGAGATTGATATCTTGGCTTATATCAAAGCCAAAACAAAAGCCGATATAAAGGTGGAGGACATAACTAAATTTAAATATAATTATACACGGCGCACGTCTTCTTTCAAGATTCGTGTGCCCGCGCTGATGTTCAAGACGATTTGTTCTCCCAGTTTTTGGCCAGAGAATCTTTTCGTCCAAGAACATCAGCCTAGTTCCGTGAAGAAAAAGTTAAAAAACCAGTGGGAGTGAGACCTCCCAATATTGGAACCACTGACCAACCCTCCACCTCTTCTTTGGCTACTACCAAAAACTAGTTTCCTCATTAACTCTTACCTATCAGAATACTAGGGGGCTACGTAGCAAACTCCCCAAGCTATATTCTTATAGTTCTTTCTTTGCATCCCATATAATAGCATTTACAGAAACTTGGTTAAATCCGAGATCTTTAGCTCCGAAGTTTTTCCAAGTAAGTACACCACTTTTAGACGGGATCGATCTCAGCGAAGACGAGGTGGAGTCCTCATTTCGGTAGACTCTTCTCTTGCTTCTGAAGAGGGGAAATCCCATGAGTTTGGTGACATAGAATTTATTTGCGTTAAAATCACTATGTCCGTTAAAGCTTTATACATTACATGTTCATATATACCTCCTATGTCTGAACCGCCTACATATTGGCAGCATTTGTCCGCCATTCAATACGTCTCTAATCTTATGACGGATCGTGACCAACTCGTAGCGGTGGGCGACTTTAATATCCCAGAATTAAAGTGGTCCAACGTCGATAACTCACCATCTTTGTCACTTATAACTTACCATGACTTCACCGCGGGCATGTTTGACATGTCCCTAGGTCAGATCAATCATGTTAGAAATTCGCTAGGTCGGCTTTTAGACTTGTGTTTTGTATCTGATCCTGATGGTACTGCTCTCTCCAGAGCTTTTCCCCTTTCATCCCCAGAGGATCCATATCACCCCACACTGGAGGTCTCAATCGAAACCACTACTGGTATCGATCAGATGTCTCCGAGCGTGGTAAATAAGATTCGCTGTTTCCGTAAAGCTGATTTTCAGAAACTTAATAGCCTTATCGATACATTTGACTGGTCTGATATTCTGGCGTGCACTGATCTTAATGTCACTTTAAAAAAATTTTATTTTACTTTAAATAAATTTTTTGACTCATGTGTGCCTTGGAAATATCCGTCCGCTTCAACAAATCCTCCTTGGTTTACAAGGTGCCTCACTAACCTAAAAAATAAAAAAAATAAGCTTTTACTTAAATATAAAAAAACCTGCAGTAGTGTTGATTACTCAAGATACCTACTAGCTTGGTCGAATTTTACCGTGCATAACGCTGAATGTTATAGGAATTATATTGACCGCTGCCGGATACAATTTACTCCAAAGCAGTTTTATAGTTTTGTAAACACTAAGCGTAAACACGTATCTTTTTCCCCCCGCTTACGTTTGAAAATTCCACGGCGACTTCTGATCAGGCCATTGCCGATCTATTCGCAGAATTTTTTCAAACAACTTTTTCTCCTCCTAAATTGACTGATCAGCCTTACGCATATAACATTCAAGCTGCAAATCTTATTTTCTCCATTTATCCGTTATTGTGTCCGTTTTTTTCTGAGAACAACTTATTATCTAGTCTTTTAAGGGTAAAACCCATTTATTCGCCAGGCCCCGACGGAGTACCAGGCTGTGTGCTAAAATACTGCGCCAGGGCTCTGTGCAAACCTCTTCAAAGACTTTTCAACTTATCTTTGGAAACCTCGATTTTTCCCCTTAAGTGGAAGGAATCATTTATAATTCCCCTACATAAAAAAGGGAAAAAGTCCGAGGCTGCCAACTACAAAGGCATCTCTAAGTTGTCGGCAATTCCAAAGTTATTTGAAAAATTAATTACCCCTCACTTGCAACACCTTTGCTCTTCGATCATCTTTCCCTGTCAGCATGGCTTTATTAGGCGTCGCTCCACCACCACAAATTACTTATTGGAGTTGACATCCTTTGTCATAGATGGCTTTTTTTAAGGGATATCAAACCGATGTAATTTACACAGACTTCAGCAAAGCATTTGATTCAGTTAATCACTCACTCTTGTTGAGTAAACTGAATATGCTGGGTTTTTCCTAAAAAAACTTTAACGGGGTCTCCAGGGTCTACCTAGATGGAAGGACACAAAAAGTTTTATTTAAAAACATTCAGTCCCGTCTGGTCCGTGCTACATCCGGCGTCCCTCAAGGAAGTCATCTTGGCCCGTTATTATTTACGCTTTTTATAAACGACTTGCCCCCTGCTTTAACGAACTCTCTAGTTCTTATGTATGCAGATGATGTAAAGCTTTGTCTTCAGTACAAATCCATCTCTGCCCAATGCAGTCTTCAGTCTGACCTTGATAACTTTCAAAAATGGTGTTTAGCTAATGATCTAATACTTAATGGATCTAAATGCAAACATATGTCTTTTTATCGTTCTTGCCCTCTGCAAGCTACTTATTCTATTAATGGGATTGCCTTAGAAAAATTAACCCAGGTTAATGATCTCGGCATCCTATAAGACATCAAACTTAAATTTGCCGACCATATTTCCTTAATGGTTAATAAGGCTAAAGGAGTCCTTGGTTTTATCAAAAGGTGGTCAAAAGAATTTAATGACCCCTATATAACCAAAACACTATTCATTTCTTTGGTCCGTCCTATACTGGAGTACGGTTCATGTGTCTGGAGTCCCCAATGTGGAGTACATCAGGACCGCATAGAATCCGTACAAAAGAATTTCCTAACTTTTTCACTTAGAGGTCTAAACTGGGATGCAAATCTTCAACTTCCATCTTATAGTAGTAGACTCTTACTCATAAACTTACCTAGCTTAACAAATCGTAGGACAATGCTCGGTGTAGTTTTTCTGCATAACCTTATTAACGGGGATGTAGATAGCCAGCATTTACTAACACGCTTAAATTTTAATATTCCTAACAGAAGGACTCGAAACTTTAGTCCTCTGTTCCTTAGCCGTTGTAGTTCGACATATGCACTGCATGACCCTTTTAGGGTATTATGTTCGAACTACAATGGTCTCTTTTTTTTTTACTATTTCTAATATTACATCTCTTTACTGTCCCTCTAACTTAAAATATAGAATTTTAAATTTCCTTACTAACTCCTCTTAGCTTAATAATTAACAAATAACTTAATATATTCTAACAAATCGTTTCTTGAGCGCCCCTCGGTCGTCTGGGCCTCTAAGCTTTATGATGAATACAGGAATGCTAGCTGATGCTCTTATTGATGCACAAGCCATTTCCAAATTCTGAAAGACCGGTAAAAAAAAAATAATTGATTGGGGGTGCTGGGGGCGGAGTGTGTGAGTTTGGAGGTGTGGGCTGCATAAATACCAAGCAGACGGCATTGTCACTCCCCCTGGCGGCCCAGGCCCACTCCGCCAGAATTTATGCACATTTTCAATATGCATTCAGATGCCATTCCCCATGCATTGATTGCCGCATCGGGCCGGAAAAGAGCATTGCCAAGTTGTGTGTTGTATTTACGTTTTCCTTGGTAATAATTAAATTTCAGGATCTTAAAAGCGATATTCGCAAAAAATGCAACAAGTAGGATTTTAGTCTTGAATCGACATAAACCAAATTATAAAAGCATTAAGAAGAAATCAGGAACTTTAAGCTGGAAACACTTTTCTTGTTAAAACACTATAACCAACAAATGAACTTAAATAAAATATGATACTTTGTATTTCTCTGGTAGCTTCCTCTGATAACTTATTCTTCTTAATCTCATACCTAGTTTCTTGCATACTAATAACCCATCCTGAAAGGATGTTCCCTAAGAAGTTTTTTTCCTCCATTGCACTTCGGTGCACCTATTCATATAGTTAGTTTACCATCTTGGAATGATGTACTAGAGCTCGGAGAGCCCTCGACGAATCTCAAGTCGAGATATGGCCACACAGTAACCTAACGAGCCACAGGCATCTTCGGGCCCCATCTGTTTGCTCCAAATTGGCAAACTGCGAAAATGCCTGTTTCAGGCCAGCAACTATGGTCCCAGTAGAAACGCATCAACCGAATTCAATGGAAGTTCGTTTATTACCGTTTCCTATCTGCTCCTTCTATTCTTTTCTTCGAAACTGCGACGCAGCGAGTAACAAGAGCGAGTACTACTTACTACTTAACAGACTGATAACATTTTTAGGCGGTACAATTCAAATATTTCTGATAAGTATGGGAGTAAGGAACACACGTAGAGATCTTGCAGCTCGTGCTCGTTGGGGGTTATTTTATTTGCTCGTAGCTTGCTATGCCCCGTCTCATAGCTAAGTAGCCCAAGTTGCGAGTTCTACGTATTTCCCTCACCTATTATTTTTTAAACAAGTTACGACTAAACATCGGCCGCGTTGAATGGCCGAAGGGCTTCAATTGATAGGTAATGGTGCTAGTCTATGGATAGCACGTTTGCAGATTCCATTTTTAGTTTTTACGATGGCCACTCGGACCCTTCCATCAGCACCTGTAATCGTTTCAGTGATGATGCCCAGAAGCCATGTCTGAGGTGGCAGATTGTCCTCCTGAATTGCGACAACGGTTCCAGCAGTTACATTTGGCGACTCCTTGTTCCATTTCACGCGTTATTGTAAGCTCAACAAGTAGTCTCGTGACCAATCCTTCCAAAAGCGTTGTTTTATCGCAGACACCAAATGCCAGCGCTGAAGAAACGATAAATTCGGTTCCACATTTGCCTGAGCGGATGCTGGAGGCATGGTCGCCAAACTGGTCCCGACGAGGAGGTGCCCAGGGGTTATAGCTTCACCATCGTTTGGGCTTAAGCCGTCCGCGATAATCGGCCGCGAATTCAGCACTGCTTCAACTTCTACGATCACCGTCTGGAGCTCATCTTCCTTTAGTAACGCGTTACCCACAGCTCGGAGAAACAAGTGTTTAGCCGATTTAACGGCCGCCTCCCAAAGCCCTCCAAAATGTGGGGCTCTGGGAGGGATGAAGATAAATTCGAATCGGGGAGGTGCTCCAAATGCTGTCATTGCGTCCTTATGGGTTTCCAATTTGCTCATTAGGTCATGTATGATGCGAGACGAGCCCGAGAAATTCGTGGCGTTATCGCAATACAATTTTTCGATGGGTCCACGTCTTCCGACAAATCTAGATAAGCACATAATGAATGTATTAGCGGTGAGATCTTTTACAAGTTCAAGATGAACGGCTTTTGACAGGAAGCAAATGAATATCGATACATACATCTTGATTGGAGGCTTGCCACGAATTCCTAGTGATACTCGAATCGGCCCAAATAAGTCAACTCCACTAATTGCAAACGGCCTTGTTCCTATCAAACGGTCGGCTGGTAAGTTACCCATTATTTGTGAAGCTAATTTTGGCTTGTATCGAAAGCAATGTACACATTGTCGTACGACCGCGCTACATTCGCGCCTAGCATTTATGAGCCACATTGTTTGGCGAATAAGACCAACCAATGCTCTGGGTCCTGCATGACAGTTTGTTCTATGCAGATGTTGAATGTATAAACTCACGAATCTGTTGCCCTTTGGCATAAGAAGCGGAAACTTTACGCTGTAGCTTAACTGTGCATTGAACAATCGACCTCCTACTCGCAACAAAGACACCTCGAGCTTTCCGATTGATTCCGTCACAACGAATGGACTTAATTTTTGAAGTGAGTCTGGCAATTTAACTGATTTTTGTAATTTTATGAGTTCACTTTTATATGCATTTTGCTGGATGACGCTTACAACAAGTAAGAAGGCCGAGCCGAGCTCAACCGAGGTAGGATTTAGCGAAGACCACGAGCGAGATTTTGATGCGTTAACAAATCGTAGGAAGTACGCAACAATGCGCATTACTTTAAGAAATGAAGATGAATTTTCGACAATTTTTTCTATCGGATTCGGCTCGAGTTGTGTTGTAACGTGGCTAGTAGTTACATTCCGAATCTCTAACTCCTCGTTAGTGTTGATTTGCTGAATTTTTGTATTTTGAGGCCAACGCCTTTGATCTTGAGTCAAGAAGTGGGGACCATCAAACCAAAATGAATTTTTTAATTCATTAACTGTACAACCCCGAGATGGAAAGTCTGCTGGATTGCTGTCAGTGGGTACATGGCGCCAACTAGTCGATGAGGTCATCTCTTGAATCTTACTGACGCGGTTGGCAACAAAGGTTTTTAGTTTTGAAGGATGTGTTTGCAGCCAATACAAAACGATTTCTGAATCGGACCACATTACAACTCGTTCAACTGGAGAGTCGATCAATGGACGCACTTCTTCCCACAAGTTGGCTAGCAAGTGCGCCGCGCAAAGCTCCAGTCGTGGTACCGACTTTGTTTTCAGAGGGGCCACTCTTGATTTTGCAGTAAGCAATTTAACTTCCACACCATGTGGATGTTCGACACGGATGTACAGGCAACATCCGTATGCCTCAGTTGAGGCATCCGCAAAGCCATGTATTTGACATACGGTATTTTTTGTAGTACCTACATGCCTTGGAATTGTCAATAGATCCAACTCTTCCAAACCAATTGTGATCGATTTCCATTTCTGCTGAAGGCTTTCAGGAATCGGATGATACCACTCTATCTTGAGCAGCCAAATCTGTTGGATAAGAATTTTGGCCTTTGTGACAACAGGACAGATAAGCCCGAGAGGATCATATAGGCGAGCAGTAAGGGACAACATAGATCTTTTTGTTGGCGCATGGCTTGTACACATATCTCGCGAAGAAAACTTAAAGATGTCATGTTTTGGGTTCCAAAAGAGGCCTAACGCCTTTTTATCTTCGTGCTCCCCGACAGATACATCTGTAGACTGATTAAGATCTATTAAATGCTCACAGTTGGTTGCCCACTTCGACAGAACAAGCCCGGCCGAGCCTAAGATTTCAACTACTTCGTTTCGCATCGACGTAAGTTCTTCGATTGTATCCGCGCCTGACAAAAGATCGTCAACATAGAAGCTATTCGATAAGACTAAGGATCCTAGAGGGTGGGAAACTGAATATATCTCACTGAGGTATTTGAGGCAGCGGATAGCTAAGAATGGTGCGCAGGCCGTGCCGTATGTAATGGTATTCAAGCGATAGACTTGTAATTTTTCATCCTTATACTGTCTCCATACTATTAGTTGAAAATTACGATGGGATTCAGTTATTTCGACTTGTCTATACATTTTGCCGATATCTGCTGTAATAGCGTATTTGCGAAAACGAAACCTTAGCAATGTCGCGTATAGACACGGCTGTATAGTTGGTCCGATCATCAGCAATTCGTTCAATGACACTTGAGAGGTGGTCTTACTCGATGCATCGAAAACCACTCTAAGTTTAGTGCTTGAACTTTGCGGCCTGAGCACACATTGATAAGGAATGAAGAAATGAGGCTCAGTAGGAATTTCATTATTGACCAACGTCATGTGCCCTAAGGAAATGTACTCCTTCGTAAAGGTTTTTTGGGTTGAATTTATTTCTGGGTTATTGAACATCCTCCTTTCTAGTGCTAAGAACCGCCTTTTTGCGATTTCAAACGACGAGCCGAGACAAGTAGGGCTGGACTTAAATGGCAATGAAACTTGAAGTCGACCGGAGGGTAACCGAACAATACTCTCGATGAATGCCTTTTCGCACATAATTTGCTCCGGAGTGTAAAGTTTATTCTGTGCAATGCTCGGGAGACTTTCTATTTCCCAGAATTTTCGAATCAACATGTCTACACTGCAATGATCTTGAACCGCGCTCAACATTGAGGTAGCCTGTTTGACATTTGTTTTTGATGACTTGCACCGACCTGATACGATCCATCCAAAAACGGAATTTTGTAGGACTGGACCATATGTTTCCTGCTTGAATTTTCCTTCCTTTAACAACTCGAAAAATGTGTCAGCACCAAGCAATATGTCAATTCTCTGAGGTTTGTGGAACAGTGGATCAGCTAACTTTATGTTATCAGGGTGGTTCCAGTCTAACACTTGAACTGCCCTCTCTGGTTGGGACGATGATATTGACTTCAGAACAATAAGGTCAGCTTCCAATTGAAATGCCTGTGTTCTGGAGTGTATAGTTGCTTGAACTACATGGCGAGCTGATACAGCTGATTGACCTATTCCAAGAAGGTTTGTGTCTTTTCGATCGCGCTTAAGTTTTAGAATTTTGGATAACTCCTCTGTTATAAAGTTTAGCTGTGACCCAGAATCTAAAAGCACACGAGCAGTGTGCATTTGACCATTGCTACCTGTAATGTTAACAAGGGCTGTAGCTAATACAATTTGATTTGAGTCGGCTGTCATCGCGTGGTGGACGGCAGAGGTGGTCAAAGGTTGTGTCACCAACGGCTCTTGAGTGGAAGCTAGCTCTGACGGTGAAGAGTCGGAGCTGTATCTATTAAGCAGTGAATGATGTTTCTTCGAACACACGCGGCACTTAGATGATTGACACGTAAGAACGGAATGCCCTTTCCTTAGGCAGTTTATGCACAATGGGAATGTCTTAGCGAATTTGAATCGTGTAGCGACCGTTGCGGCCACAAACGAACTGCACGCGTGAATGTAGTGATCCCCAGCTTTGCAATAAAAGCATTTTGGATCCTGGGTTCGAGTAGTATTGACAACCGACAAGGAAGTTTTACTAAAGTTCTTTACAGAATTTGGCCGCCCCAGCTTACGAGACCTTTGCGTGCTTGACGTAGCTTCATCTGCTGCTAAATGTTGGTAGCGTTTATTGAGTGCATCTTGGCAGTCCTGCCAAAGGGGGATGTTCTGAAAGTCTAAACTTTCTTCCCATTTAGACTTAGTTTGTCACTGCCTAATGAAAGCAAGGATTCGTAGATAGCTGTGACAGTATCTATCATGTGACGTAGTGATAAGGCGGACGGACCCTGCATTGAGGGAATGTCGAAGAGGCGTGAGATACAATCAAAAAAAATTAAACACTGATTGTCGTACACCCGATTTAAGGCGGCTAGTGCCTTTGGGTAATTGGTCTCAGTTATTTGATATGCTTTCACGGTCCCCAACGCTTCTTTCTCCAGACATGACAACAGGTGATTAAATTTTTCGACGTCGCTAAGAGTTGGATCGCTATCTATGAGACTGGTGAATAAACCAATAAAGTTCTTATACTCTGAGTAGCATCCGGAAAACTTGGGTAAATTCATTCGAGGTAAATTTTTATTATGGGAGCTTGTGGTATTAAGGGTCGAGTTAAGTAATGGTGGTCTTTGATTCTGTCCACTAGCTGACATATAAAGAGATTTTGTGGCTACACACTTATCCTCAAGCTCAGCTCGCGAGGACAATGCCGGATTAATGGACTCAATTTCATCTTGAAGGTTAAATGCACGATTTATGTAATTGTTTAAAATGTCTAATCTGCACTCTAATTCGCTGCCTCGAATGGATACGATTTGTTGTTGCATAAACTCTCCCATGCGGTCTATGCCACCCTTAACACTTTCAAGACGCGAGAGTAATGAGTTAGCACGATCGTTGCCATCATTGACATCATGTGCACTTGAACTTTGCTGACGACTTAAACGTCGCTTCGGAGCCATGATGCAATTTTACGCTAAAATGTCAATATAAGTGAATCTTTGCCAGCCACTGATTTAATTTAAATTGAATTCTCAAGTAGAAAGCACAGTTATCTAGTGTTACGATAGGTTATTGATTGAACTTATTTTAACTTCGGAACTTTGTTATAACTGTACCCGAATTGTATGTGAGCTACAGACAAATACAGCAGAGAGACAAATTGAACAACTCGAATCCACTAAACTCGGGCTAAGCGCAATCAAAGTGCTGCACCGATTTTCAAAGCTCCCTCTGATCGATGAACTGTATTTTTGCTGTATGTATGTGTGTGTGATGTGTGCGATGGTATGTGCATGTGAAGAGAGAAAGAACGGCACCAAGCAACTAAAGAACCAACCTGTAATCTTGACACGTGTTTGCCTCAAAACTTACGCCTTGGCTGATTTTTGCAGGCTTATGTATGTAGGTCATTTACCGAAATTCTATCAATTTGTTACTTAGCGATTAAGGAAATCCAGCGGCGTGTCCAGTACAAGCCCAAACTGAGATTCCACGGTGAATGTATATATGTATGTAAAGCTGATCTGCTATATGAACGGTGAATTCCAGCGGCGTGTCCAGTACAAGCCCGAACTGAGATTCCACGGTGAATGTATAGCTGATCTGCTACGTATATATGATGATACGTCCTTCTGAGTCCACCCGGGGGCGCCAAAAAATGTTTGCTCCAAATTGGCAAACTGCGAAAATGCCTGTTTCAGGCCAGCAACTATGGTCCCAGTAGAAACGCATCAACCGAATTCAATGGAAGTTCTTTTATTACTGTTTCCTATCTGCTCCTTCTATTCTTTTCTTCGAAACTGCGACGCAGCGAGTAACAAGAGCGAGTACTACTTACTACTTAACAGACTGATAACATTTTTAGGCGGTACAATTCAAATATTTCTGATAAGTATGGGAGTAAGGAACACACGTAGAGATCTTGCAGCTCGTGCTCGTTGGGGGTTATTTTATTTGCTCGTAGCTTGCTATGCCCCGTCTCATAGCTAAGTAGCCCAAGTTGCGAGTTCTACGTATTTCCCTCACCTATTATTTTTTAAACAAGTTACGACTAAACAGTTGCCTTCGCCTCGAATTGAGAAACTGCCGGAAATGCTTTTCGATTTTTCGTTTTGCCACGGACAAGCCTTGGCTTTTCATATTGCATAATTGATTGGGGGTGCTGGGGGCGGAGTGTGTGAGTTTGGAGGTGTGGGCTGCATAAATACCAAGCAGACGGCATTGTCACTCCCCCTGGCGGCCCAGGCCCACTCCGCCAGAATTTATGCACATTTTCAATATGCATTCAGATGCCATTCCCCATGCATTGATTGCCGCATTGGGCCGGAAAAGAGCATTGCCAAGTTATGTGATGTATTTACGTTTTCCTTGGTAATAATTAAATTTCAGGATCTTAAAAGCGATATTCGCAAAAAATGCAACAAGTAGGATTTTAGTCTTGAATCGACATAAACCAAATTATAAAAGCATTAAGAAGGAATCAGGAACTTTAAGCTGGAAACACTTTTCTTGTTAAAACACTATAACCAACAAATGAACTTAAATAAAATATGATACTTTGTATTTCTCTGGTAGCTTCCTCTGATAACTTATTCTTCTTAATCTCATACCTAGTTTCTTGCATACTAATAACCCATCCTGAAAGGATGTTCCCTAAGAAGTTTTTTTCCTCCATTGCACTTCGGGGCACCTATTCATATAGTTAGTTTACCATCTTGGAATGATGTACTAGAGCTCGGAGAGCCCTCGACGAATCTCAAGTCGAGATATGGCCACACAGTAACCTAACGAGCCACAGGCATCTTCGGGCCCCATCCTTGTGACTATATAGTAATGAGCAACGGTACGGGTCCTCGTTTCTCTAAGCATGAGAAATTTAATTTTAAGCCACCCCACATGCACACGCACAGTGCCACATACATAATTGTGTATTCACGTAAGAGATATGGTAGCTGAAAGAAGCTCTATCAACTGGAGAGTCTTGGGGCAGGGAGCCGGGCCGAGCCGGGCCGGGGCGTGCCAGGCATGGCTTGCCTTAAATTAAGATAATGACACGTGAGGTATCGCCTCCCGGGGCTTGGAGTGCTTGGTAAATTGCGATAACATAGAAACGACCTGAATGGCGGCTCACTTTAAAACACTTAACCCTTGACGCCCAAGCCAACCACCAGCACGCCCAACCACCATCCCCCTCTACCCATCGAATCCTTAAACCAACGACCCACCCAGGCGATTGCACGCACTTTTAAAGCGCAACTTGATGGCAAACTGCCAAAGAGTTTGACTTCCTTGTTGGCGGATGGGGCCCTAAAGTAGGACATGCCAATGTGCAGGAAAGGTACACTTTGTGGCAAACTGGGAGAGAGCTACTTACTTCGGAGTACAAAAAAAATAATTAGGTAATCAATTGGCATGCCAATTTATGGCTGAAATGGTTTAAGATTGTGGCATAGGGAGTATGTACTTTTTAAATAAGGTCTTTCATAAATAAAACAAAGAGATTACTTTTGTGATTTTCTCTTCTCAGGACAATTTCCGGTATAAATCAGTAACTTTTACTGTTTGATGTTCAAATCAGCTAATCAATTGGAATAACGAAAACTAGGGATAAACCGAGTACCGAACGAATAAAGCCACCGAAATGTGAAGAGAAATCATTGAAGTTTGCAAACAAAATTTGCATTTCAAATAGCCACATGAAACATAGGTATGTCCTTGTATTTGTTACCACTTCCGTTGATGTGATTTGCGAAAGATATGCAGAGTAGTATCTGACATCTAATGTGGCCAGTTGGGAAAAGATGCGAGACGGGTCTACCAAGACCCTCGGCGAAAAGAAGAAAAAAGATTTTCTGCTCCAGACTTGGGCCCCAAGGGTGCCAACTACTTAGAGAAGCAGAAACAGAGTGGCTAAAAAACACACGCAAAGCAAACCACACATCTTTGGTCCAAAAGTTGTGAACAAACTCAAAATTCTTACTTAGAAATCACTGAGAGTAGTAGGGTGATTTCTTTGGAGAAAATTATCTGAAAAATATAGAGAAAGTCACTTTATGAATTTTAATTTCTGAAGCTTGTGGTCTTATGCTGATACTATGTTATATTTAACTTTTATATTCAAACTCCCTTATCCCACTGTGCATTTGTTGCTTTGTTTTCTCATGTAATGGCATTTTAATTGCACGCTACAGCTCAGCCAAGTGTCTCTCAATTAAAAGTGTCTGCCAGGCTCAAAACGACATCCCGGCCCGACAACGATGGCAGCCACATGTCGTAATTTGTGCGAGGCGAGAAGTGAGGACATCTCCGGCCCGGACCGTCCCACCACACACCATGGAACTTTACGAAATCGCATATAACTGTTAATTATGCACGGAAAGCTGCGTGCAGGGCCAGATAAGAAGTCCGGAATGAATATCCCAGGAGATGACTGACTGGGATTGCCGCAAGAAAAAAGAGCCATACGTGTTCAGGCCATGAACTTTAAGTCATTTCGAAATCGTAATCGAACTACCGAACTGAGCGGACGTGCTTTGTCCGAGATCCGGGAAAACTTCACTTCGCTTATATTTTCGCCAATATAAGCGAAAAGACACTGAAATACAATTTATTAAAAGCGACAGACAAGCTTTTTTTTTTTTATAACAGTTGTAATGTGCTAAACCAAAACTAGTGCATTGTTGAAAAAAAAATACGTACCACGCAATGAGCTCACTGAGCAACGACCAAAAGAACGAGCGTAGAAGTTCAGTGAACCAAAGAAACGGCTTCTACTCTTACATTTCAACCCGCGATACCGAAGTGGAAAAATCGGCGCTTAAAAGCAACCCGGCTTTACTGACCGCTGAAACCCAAAGGGCACGGTCTTGCTCACCCGCTCTGCTCACTCCGACTCCCCGCGTCATGGAGTTCGCAGTGTAAAACCCCCCTCCAATATCGGAAACAAATTTCGCACCAACAACAAGCAGCGCTACAACTTCTGCAACAACAGCGAAAACCCCTGCAACTCAAAGTACCACGACGTCAACGACTACAGCGAGTACAAAAACAACAACCTCGGAAAGTGCCAAAGCGGCAACGGCCACACAGACTGGAATGGATCGCTACATCCAAATTAAGCGCAAGCTTAGCCCGCAGAGTAATCCGGCAGGCAACAAAACAAAAATTAACCGTGTCCTGAATAACGATAATGAACCAGACAGATCCACTACTAACAGATTTGCCCTACTGGCGGAGGCTGAGGAAAACCAACCAGCCCAAGACACCGCAAAAAAAACCCAAGCCCCTCCAATCTATATTAGGGAATAAAGCTCGAGTGCCCTGGTCAACAAAATTGCGTCGTTGATCGGGAACGGTGAAAACTTTCATGTTGTTCCGCTTATCAAAGGGAACATCCATGAAACAAAAGTGCAAACCAAGACTGAAGAGCACTTCCGAATAGTGTCAAAATATCTGGACACTGTACAGAAAAACTATAATATTACACGTACCAGCTGAAAAGCAGTAAGGGCCTACAAGTGGTAGTAAAGGGAATAGAACCTGATGTTACCGTCGAGGAAATAAAAACCGCCCTTAAAGAAAAGGGCTTCGCCGCCAAGAATGTTATTAACATTCTAAATAAAGATAAAAAGCCACAACCCCTCTTCAAGGTCGAGCTCGAGCCTGAAAGCAGGTCGCTGAAGAAGAACGAAGTCCACCCAATCTACAACCTGCAATATCTTTGCATCGGAAAATCACTGTTGAAGAGCCACATAAACGTAACGGTCCAGTGCAATGCACTAATTGTCAAGAGTATGGACACACAAGGTCTTACTGCACACTTCGGGCTGTCTGTGTAGTCTGCGGGGACGCCCACAAGTCCGCTTGCTGCACTACAAACAAGGACAGTACCGTGAAGAAATGTGGAAACTGCGGAGGCAGCCATACGGCAAACTATAGAGGATGTATTGTGTATAAGGAGTTAAAGAGTCGCATGCGTCAAGCGACCGCAACGCGCAACCAAAATCCACAGAATGCGTACGTTTCGTCAAAAACCACGCCAGACGTCTTCTTCGCCAAAGCTGCGAGATCCTCATTCGGTCCACTAAACACCACCAACGGCTTCTCCTATGCCGATGCTCTACGATCTGGAAGGGAAATTCCAATTCAGCCTAACTCTCAAAGCGCTCAACAGGCCCCAGAACAGCCACACAGCAAAACGGAAACTATGATGCTTACCCTCCAACAAAGTATGATGGAGCTTATGTCATTCATGAAAACGACCATGCAAACGCTTGTTCAAAACCAGAACATGGTGATACAGCTGCTCGTAGCACAACAGTCCAAATAATCTATGCAGGCGCTACGAATATCAATGTGGAACGCCAATGGTGTCTCACGGCATAAACTAGAATTGTCACAATTCTTGACCGAAAACCATATTGACGTTATGCTACTGGTGGAAACGCATCTTACAAGCAAATACAACTTTCATATAAGAGGCTACACAATCTACTGCACAGATCATCCAGATGGGAAAGCCCACGGCGGAACTGGAGTTCTAATCAGAGAACGAATTAAACACCATTTTCACAAAAGGTTTGCAACAAACTTCTTGCAGGCCACATCGATACAAATTCAGTCAAGCAACGGAATCCTTTCAATTGCTGCCGTTTACTGCCCTCCTCGCTTCTCAATCTCGGAAGGACAATTTATGGACTTCTACAATTCACTTGGGGATCGATTTATAGCCGCAGGAGACTACAACGCCAAACATACGCACTGGGGATCACGTCTAGTGACTCCCAAAGGAAGACAATTGTACAATGCAATTATAAATGTGAAAAATAAACTGGACTACGTTTCCCTGGAAGTCCCACATACTGGCCAACAGACTCACGAAAGCTCCCAGACCTTATTGATTTTGCAGTGACAAAAACATACCTCGCTATCTAATAAGTGCCAAAGCAGTCTCGGACTTATCATCAGACCACTCGCCTGTGCTTCTAACGCTTCTTCAAAGCCCAGAAATAACCGAACACCCCTTCAGTCTGACGACGACAAAAACAAACTGGCTAAAATACAAAAGTACGTGAGTGCCCACATAGAACTCGCCCCGGATTTTAACATGGAATCGGACATCGACTACACTACGAGCGCCCTGGAAGAAGTACTCGTTGCGGCAGCTAAAATCTCTACTCCTCATAGGAAAGAAGTAGACCGAAACAAACACTTCAAATCTAATCAGCAAATCGAACAGCTCGTGCGAGAAAAGAGGCGCACGCGTCGTGATTGGCAAAACAGCAGATCACCAGCTTCAAAACAACGCCTTAAGGAAGCAACCCGATCACTCGACCAGGCTCTTCACCAACAGGAAGAAAATGCACAGCTGAGGTACATCCAGAATCTCTCGCCAACAAGCACAAAGTACCCCTGTGGAGGGCCCACCCAAATCTTAGTGCCCCAATTGAAACGACCACCCCGATAAGAAACTCTTCGGGATGCTGGGCTCGCAGCAACGAAGACCGAGCTGAAACATTCGCCACACATCTCCAAAGTGTCTTCCAGCCAAACCCAGCCTCAAATTCATTCCTCCTGCCAGTAATTCAGCCAGAGTCCTCCCCTCAGCCAGCCGCACCTCCATTCCGGCCGAACGAAATCGAAAAAAGTCATAAGAGGGCTAAAACCAAAAAAGGCTCCCGGTGGTGACCTATTGACCCCAAAGATGCTGATCGAACTTCCAAAATGCGCTATAGAGGTCGTCTGCAAACTATTTAATGGAATCATTAATCTTGGCTATTTCCCAAAAAGTGGAAGAAATCCATTATTATAATGATTCCGAAGCCTGGAAAAGACCACACAATTCCGTCATCATACAGACCAATAAGCCTTCTATCTTGTTTGTCTAAACTGTTTGAAAAATGCTTGTTAACTCGCATAATACCACATTTGGAAGCTTGCAATATCATCCCGGCACACCAATTTGGCTTTCGAAGAAACCATGGAACCATCGAACAAGTGAACAGATTAACATCCGAAATACGCTCAGCCTTCGAACAACGAGAATACTGCAGCGCTATTTTCCTCGACGTATCTCAAGCTTTCGACCGAGTTTGGCTCATCGGACTCATGCACAAAATTAAAACGTATTTGCCAACATACACCCACAAGCTACTGGAATCATACCTCTTCAATAGGGTATTCTCAGTGAGATGCAACGCAGCTACTTCGGGCGACTACACCATCGAAGCTGGAGTTCCACAGGGAAGCGCACTCGGGCCGTGTCTATATGTTTTGTATACTGCGAATATTCTTACGAGCGCACAACTAACAACGTCAACGTTCGCCAACGATACCGCTATCCTTAGTCGCTCCAGATGCCCAACGCAGGCAACAACCCAACTGGCTAATCATCATAAACTCACAATAGAAGTCTAAAAAAAAAAAAAAAAAAATAAAAATATTTAATAAAAAAAAACCCCCCCTCAAAAAACCACAACACTTAAAAAAAAACGATCGCCACTGTGCCTAGACTACAAGTTACTACTGTACAATTCAGTCCTAAAGCCAATCTGGACGTATGGCTCCCAGCTGTGGGGGAACGCGAGCAGCAGCAACATAGACATCATACAGCGCGCACAATCAAAAATCCTGAGAACTATCACAGGGGCACCTTGGTATGTTCGCAACGAAAACATCCACCGGGATCTGGGCATCCTCGCAGTGAAAGACGAAATCCAGAAGCAAAAAGAGTCATACAAAGAAAAACTGTCTTCGCACCCAAATTTTCTCGCTCGGGGATTGACTCGGGTTTCTAGCGTATCCCGCCTTAGACGCAACGACCTCCCAACCCAGCAATCGATTTTTAGGGCCGTCTAACTCCGTATCAGTCAATATGACTGTTAGTTAAGTTAAAAATATAAGATTTGATACAACTCTTGTTAGTCTCGCAAAGAGAAGATTCAAGAAATAAAAGCAACGTAAAAAAAAAAAAAAAAAAAAAAGAATCTGGTGGAACGGCAGACAGGAAGAAGAGTGAAATGCCTGCGGAGTGATAATGGCGGAGAATTTTTCAATGAACAGTTTGACGAATGTCTAAGGCAGGACGGAATCGACAGACAGCTAACAAAAGCGTATACTCCCCAGCAAAATGGAGTTGCGGAACGGGCAAATCGTACGCTAGTGGAGATGTCAAGATGCCTTCTGGTCCGGGCGGGACTGGGAGATTGTTTTTGGGCAGAAGCTGTCAAAACATCGGGTTATCTGCGAAATCGCTCCCCTACCAGGTATGACTCCTATGAAAGCGTGGACGGGTAAGAGATCTTATGCAAAACATCTAAAGGTTTTTGGATCTCTTGCAGTTGCTCTGGACAAGGGTCCGAGGAAGGGCAGCAAATTTCAACCTAACGAAAAGGAGTACATTATGGTTGGGTACTCTGTGGCAGCCAAATGTTTATCGACTATATGACCCATTAACTGGACAATTGGTCGAAAAACGGGATGTATTATTTGATTAACATCATGACGTGGCATCCAAGGATGATACTGTGACGATCCATCTGGAGGAACTGGAGGAGGCCCGTCAGCAGCAGGGTATCTATCGACGCCGACAGCTCCGATGAGAGCACGAGAGACTACGAGAGTGCTGAAGAAAAGGGTGAGCATGTCGAGGAGGAGGAACGCAGGGGCACCAGGCGCCTAAAGATCATCCGGACTGGAAAACCTGGACGTCCAAAGAAGCAGTACAATATCCTGAGCGCCCTAAGCGTACAAATGCAAAGGAGTGGCGTGAAGCCATGGAAAGAGAATATGATTCTCTGGTTGCCAACTAGACTTGCCAAGTCACTGATTTACCCAAAAATCAGCGAGCCATTGGATGCAAGTGGGTGTCCAACGCGAAGCGTGATATAGATGGCCAAATGGAACGTTTCAAGTCTCGACTGGTAGCAAAAGGAAGCGCCCAGCAGTTTGGCGTAAATTACCAAGAAACATTTTCGCCAGTATGCCGATTGGAGAGTGTTCGCTTTATTATAGCACTGTCGGCGGAGCTGAAGCTACATCTTCATCAAATAGATGTATAGATGTATATCTCAACAGCGATCTGAGTGTGACGGTCTACATGAAGCAGCCGGAAGGGTACTCTGATGAATCAAATCCTGACAAGGTATTGCTTCTGAAGAGAGCAATATATTGCTTGAAACAATCAGGAAGGGCCTGGTACGAGAAGCTAAATGGCTTATTAGTTAATATGGGATTCGTTGCCTGTGATAACGAACCATGTTTGTACAAACATTGTGGCAAAGGTAATCTTGTACTAATCCTTGTATATGTTGACGGTACAATTATAGCTTGCCAATCGCACGAGGATTTGCTGAAAATCAAGAGCAGCATCTCACAATCATTCGAGTGTGTTGACAAGGGACAACTTAACCATTTCCTGGGCAATTACTTTACTATGGCAATTAGCAATTACTTTGGGACATACGCAATACCTCAAGGACCTTTTGCATACCCATGGAAGTGACTTTTGCAAGTCGGCGAAGACACCTTTGGATTCTGGTTTCCAAGTAGACTATACAAGCCCTCAATGCAAAAAGGGGATCCCACTACTTAATAGGAGTAGTGGACAAGTCCATAATAGGAGAGCTTATGCGGCTAGCTCTTACAACAAGGCCATACATATTGGATTCGGTGTCAAAATTGGCACAGCGAAATAAAAGCTCTTATGCTGAACACATGGCTGGCATAAAGCACATCTTTTGATACCTCTCATCTACGATTGACATGAAACTACACTATCGGCGATGTGGTCAATCGTTCTGTGGATACATGGATGCGGATTGGGCAGGCGATAGGCTTGACAGGAAGTCATATACTGGTTACATCCACCTGTTAGCAGGTTGTCCGACTTCTTGGCGTTCGGAGAAGCAGCGAAGTGTGGCGTTAAGCAGTACCGAGGCGGAGTTCATGGCGAAGTCATGCGAAGCCTGATTATGGAGATCTGTTGCGGAGACAACGACACCCCGATCGACGTGTATGGGGATAATCTGAGTGCGCAGGCTTTAACCAAGAATCCTGTTCATCATTCCAGAACGAAGCACATTGATATACGTTATCATTTTGTTAGAGAAGTTGTAAAGGAAGGGCAAGTTTTCTTGAAATACAAATGTACAACTGAAATGATTGCAAACGCGAAGAGTTTACAAAAATGTTTAATTTGTTTTGATAATAATTCTTTGTAAACAAGCTTACATTGAGGAAGGGTGTAGAAAAATAAAGTACCCTGTACATTATTAGTATGATGCAATGCACGCTTGTATTGATAAGGAAAGATATAGAGATCTTGAAGTAGTCATAATCGAATTCATAATCGTGTCTTCGAATTCATTCGCATTTGTCAAGTTGAAGTTTAAGATTAGCTTCACGAAGTTTGGAAAACACCTTTTTCATATCAATATGTGTTCCTCTAATGAAGTAGAAAATATAACTATGTTGAAAAAGCTGTTTTAGTTGAAAAAGCTGTTTTTGAAATAGAATTTTCATCCATTTGAATTTGATGAAAAACCTTGGCACGGTAAAATATGGACACTTTCCAAGTTTGTCAAGTATTTCATCCATAACTGGTATTGGATACTTATCATCAATAGTTATTTCATTTAGACTTTGATAGTCTATTTTTATTCGAAATTTCTTTTTCCCTGAATGCGTACTCTTTCTTGGGACTATCCATATTGGAGAACAATAAGACAATAATTATTCCCTAATTTATCATTTCTTTAATTTGGACTTCGACTTCTTGATCATGAGCTTGGGGGTATTTATAAGTAATAAATAGGAGTTATAAGTTTTTGTAAATAGGATCTTTATAATTGGTTGGGATAGAATGATTTATAGCACTGGTAAAGGTCAAATTTTCACCTAACCTGTACTGGATATCACTAAATTCAAATAAAATGTTATTTAATTTAGTTCTTTTTTCTTTATTAAGATGATTTATTAGGAAATTATTATTTTCTTCCAAGTCATTATTAATTGCAAAATTAAAAGATATATCCCCAGATGAAGGTGGACTGAGATAATCTTCCAATGTTTCCATTTCGGAATTCCTGAAATCTTCGTCTTTATATATCATGGAAAAAACAAATGCGCTCAAAGTGACTGTTTCCTGTTTATAATAAATTATTGCTTCACATGCTTCTAAATACTCTCTTCCTATCAATATTTATCATATTTCTTGGGAAATTATTATTTTTTTGATAATTTCTCCTATCTTGTTCGTTTTGATTTGAATTATGTTGTGATTTAACTCTATCAGTGCTACTTGTTTAAGTTTACTGACTTTAGTTATATCGTGCCTTGCTAATGTCATGAATAACCTGATAGGAAGTTTTTTCATTATTACATCTTTTACAGTATTATTCATGGCATTATTATAAATAATTGTATTTAAATAGTTGTTTTCTAACGACAATTTGTTTGTTATGACAAATATTTTTTATTCTGGATCCTCGACGAACTTACGAATGCTTCCATTGAAGGGGGTATTGTAGAGTCGTCTTAGTAATTCCTCGCATGGGGTTTGGGTTTTAATTCATCGATGAGAGCACTCCTTAGATCGGGCCAATTGGTTGCTGCTGATAGCTGGAACACTCACTGTGCGTCTCCTGATCTCAAGTGCACTGAAGAATACAGCTCTTTGATGTGGATCAGTTGATGGATACAAATTTAAAATGTATTCCATCAGTGTGATGAAATTGGTAACTTGCCTAATCTGGCTTAAAGCCTGATTAAGGTGTAGCTCGGGGAGTAACTGGATTTGTGCCACTGGTTCAGCCACTGTAATGTTTGTATTTTTTTCTAATTTCGGTAGCGGTCATACTATAATCATACTAATTTATTTTAAGTTTTGAGTTTTGCATATTTTCGGTAGCAGTCACACTTCGAAAAGTGGGCTACAAATAGAAATTAACACGTATGTTCTTTTGCGGATGTGAATATCGATTAAAAGTCGCGGTTAGTATTATGGCTCTATTTTATTAGCATAAAATACATCAACAATGTTCTATGATCTCGATTGATCACTGGTCACTAGTACGCATCCTACCGACTGCGCCAATTAAATATCTTCTTCAAAATAGTTTAAAAAAATATATTTTTATTTGAGTTCCGGTTTTGATACAGTGTGATTCTTCAAAACTGCTTTGAATTTCAGAACAACTGCTTAGAAGTTTAGAATTTCAGAACTATCTTATCTTTGGGGCTCTAAGTCCTTTTTATAGCTACCCTTGCGGAAGCTTTTTGCAGATCAAAGCTCTAAAGGAGCTTTTCTCTCTGAGAGGCTTTGTTTTCTGAAGAGAATAGGTTGAGTCGGAACCTTTTACTTGAGGTGTTAGTTGACATGGAAGGCTTTTGGGTCTCAATTAATCGAGGTGAGAAGAAAATGTCAAATTTCCTGTGAAGTGGGTTCCCATTGAAAAATGGTCGGAGCTGTACAGTTTTAATTCACTTAAAAGGAGTGAGAAAGATTTGAGTCGGGATTCTGTGTACCCAAATATTGTTTTGGTTTTCAATCTTAAGTGACTTTTAGAAATTGGAAATCTGAAATGAGGCTGTTTTCTGCCGAATTGGAATAATTAAATGTTTATGTTTTTACAAAAATTAGAATGAGGCTATTTGCATCTGGGTTTCAAATTTCAATACAAAAGGCTTCAGCATCGGTTTACAAAATTTAGTGATATACACTTAAAAAAATTTTGTTGATATGGTACTTATATATCTTCATATCCATATAAATTTGAATACACATACATATAATTTTTCATATATATTTTTCATTTTTATTGGCGCCGTGCCAACAAAGACACTACCAATTTTGACTCGAGAACTCTAGTATTTGACCTAGCTGATTGGAATATCATTATGGAACGGCCGAAGCCGAGTTATAAGATGTAACCGTCTTATCCACCATTCTCATGGGCATGGCTTTCTCACTCTGAGGAGGTGAAGACTATTCCTTCCTCATCCGCAACTTAAGGCATTTGCTGCTGGTCAATGACCAGACCGTTGGAAGACGGCCAGCTATGTTCCTAACAATCCCTAAGGACTTTTGACATGTGGGAGTTGAGCACCATCTCCGTAGTTGCTCATCACCCGTGGTACCAGAAAAGTCCTCTGGTCAGGTTCGTGCAAGCACTCCTAGTTTCAGCTACTATGAACCAGACCAGACCAGCTCGAGACCAGTCACCCCGGCGGTGAGCAAAAACGCGCCAAGCCCCAACAACACCTATTTACTCCATCCTGATTCACACCCCATTCACCCCCTAACAGCCCTCGGCATCCACAAATCAACGTCTGCGACGACTTCTGAAAACGGCTCTCGCAAAAACATTCAACCTATCAACCCTATCGCTAGTGGAGAGCTCCTGACTAAAGTCAAAGTCCCCCCGTCCTAAATACCCCTCAACCCAGCTAGATCACGAAGATCATCATTCAGAACACATGATTACTCACAAAGAACATGCTTCCAGGTCTCATCTCCCGAGCCACACTGGCATTCCGGATTGTCTGCCAGGTGCCAGTCAATAAGAACCCGGCACTGAGGTTAAAGCCAAAGTCCGGTCGGTTGACAACAAACGAGACATCTGGAGTGAACTCGTAAGTGTCCCGCCCATTCTCACATTCATCCCACCGAACTTGCCAGTCCGATAGGACACGCTCAAACAACAAAACCTGCCATTCACAGATCCCTAAACTCTCCACGTTTTTTTGTTTTTTTTCGTGATCTTTCAGAATTTTTCAAATGGCTTTTGCAACAATTAGAGCGTCAGCTAGCATTTCTGTATTCATATTAAAGCTTCTCTTAGCTCGAGGGGCGACGATCGCTCGATAAACGATTAATTAGTGTATATTAAGCTAGTTGTAATTTATAAAGCTAGGAGGAGTTAGCAAGGGATAGAATTTTAAATTTGAAGGTCAGGAAAGAGATGATATAAATAGGCAATCGGCTGATTTCTTGCGTCATATCCGTGTATGCATGTATAAGTTGCTGGGAACGTAAATCCACAATCCAATATACACTTACATATATATACATACTCCTAAATAAAAAATACATATTGACCTTTCATCCGACCCTGACATAAAGAAAGCAAGAAAGTGATAAAAAGAGATCGCAGCAGGTCAATTGGTTCCTTTTTTTTTCTTGACCCTTCAGGGTGGATTTCACTTTTCTACTTTTCTACGGTTTTCTTTTGATATACTTACTCCTTGTAAAATTCTCTATTATATTTTATATTATAAAATTAAATTTTGTTATATAAGTCCGAGTTAATTTAAAATTAATTAAAAAAGAATTGGAGTAAAAAATCCTTTTAAATGATATGCAACACCATAATAAAATTTTGTATTTTTTTTAAATAATTATTTGTTCTTCATCATTAATTTTAAATTAATTACAAAAGAATTGTAGTAAAATATACTTTTAAATGAACTGCATTTTTGCAGTGAAATGAATTTTTTTTTGTTCATCAATTTTATTTATATTCTCACGATCCTGAATCTTATTTATTTTTTCACGATCCTGAATCTTAGACAGGTATATTAAGTGGGCAGTTGAATTTGTAGGGAATTAGGCAAACGACGTATAAGCGGCAGAAAAATTTTAGTAGTATGTAATTAGGCAAACGGCGTACGACGTAAATTTAGGGCAATCCTTATTACACTAAGCATTGCACTAAAAATTACATAAACATTATTTAAACATAAACATTAAAAGCCTGGCTGCTGCCTGACCCGACAACCCGATTAGGCAAGAGTCTTTTACAATATTATTTCCATTTACTAAAATAGCACCTTCCTAAATTATATCTATTTTTTTATTTTTTTTCTTATTTTATTTTTAATTTTATTTTTAATTGTTACTATATCATCATGGCTCGGGGTACCAGCTAACCATTATAAAACCGTTTCCAATTCATTAATACCTCACTTAGATCTTGTTGGCAATAATTGTGATGGAATTAAATATAGTGTCGGGTCAAGCAGCAAGCAACTAATTTAAACACAACCATTAATTAGTAACTGATGTTTTGCTGGTCGCAAGCCGACTCTCTTTCGGCCGCTCGGCTTTGCTACTTCGGCGTTTATAGTTAGCGAGCATCCGCTCAGCCTATTCTGCAAGGTTGGCGCCACTCTCGTTCTCTCTAATGTACCCAAATTCTGTAAGGCTCGCATATGGGCATTGAATTTGTCCGAAAGACCTCGAAGAGCTCCTATTGAGCCACTTTCCAACAGACTGAGGCCCAGAATCTCGTTCACGTGTGCCTGAAATATTAAGCGACGGTTATTAAATCGTTTCTCCAATAAATTCAGCGCAACATCATAGTTCTCGTCGGAGACTTTCAAGGACCGAACTGCTTCGAAAGCGGACTCCCGAAGGCAAGATCGCAACCTTTGCAACTTTTCCACCTTACTAATACGAGGATTGCTGCCGACGATGGTAGAGAAGATCGAGTGAAATTCAGCCCATTCCGAGTATCCACCGCTGAACGTAGGGAGCGGCAAAGGAGGCAGCACTTGAAAACCTTGACCTAACCCTGGGTCAACCTGCATGGTGGACATTCCGTTGGCAAGGGTGGAGTGGGCAGCAATCGAGATGAGCGAAGGGTCGTCTCGTGCTCAATTTCCGCCTGCATCGTCGCTACGAGCTCCGAAACAGTCCATCGAAGGTCACTGCTGATCTGCAAAATGTCCAAATCCTCAAGCTCCACGTGGATGGCCTTAAAGTCGCTGAACATGGTGGCTATCTGACCATGTCGCACGTGTAGCATGGCATCATCCACCTTGGAAATAGGCTGAAGAGCTCCTTGGATCCTCTGTAAGTCCTGGAGAATACCCAGGGCCTTGCACTTTAAAATAGCACTCCGGGTTGGAGTGGGTGCTCCTGTGACGGCGCCGCTGGAGTTCATGATTTATTATATTGAGTTCCGAACAACCCGAAATAAATTTTATTTGCTCGTGGCGAACACGATCTGTCCCACTGTGCGCTCAGAACCGTAGCGGAATTGTGGAATGTATATATATATGAAGCTATGTGCGAGCGAATGCACTTGCGTTGTTGATCGTATGTTTGTATGAAGTCTATGCGCGGGCGAATGCACTTGCGTTGTGGATCGTAAATATGTATGTGTGCTTGTGAACTCTCGCCAGCTGCATCATCGTCCAAGTTTTGCTTCAAAGGTTGGACCCAGCTACCCAGGCCAAGTGGGAGGAGAGTCAAAACTCCTCAGGTTCAGACGCCATTCCTACTTGGGAGTCGATGGCCGAATTTGTGGAGCAGCGGTGTAGGACGCTGGAGGCTATGGACGTGGCCATGGCTGCATACGCCCCGGGCGCTCATGTGGGAAGGCGTCGAGGTGCAAATAATAGTAGATCATCCTTTATTGTCACTAATTCGCTTCCTTCCACCTGTGCGCTATGCGGGGGATGGTCCCATATAATGTCTGCATGCCCCCGATTTCTATCAATGCCCCCTGAGATTCGCCTTGGTGAGGCCAGGCGACTCGGTCTTTGTCGGAAGTGTCTGCAAACGGGCCATCACATGCGTGAGTGCCTCGCTGCTAGTTGTCGCAGTTGTGGAAGGAGGCATCACAGCCTGCTGCATTTCCTGGAGCCGCAGGCATCTAGCGGCCAGCCTTTGGTTGGTCCTCCCACGTCAGCCACAGCCGAGGTCGCCGAGCCTGTAGCCTTTTTGCCGTCCACTGCTAATGCACTAGTTGCTCAAGGTCGCAGCGGCGATATATCGTTGCTTGCTACAGCGAACATTTTTGTTCGTAGTCACGCTGGATCCCTTGTTCCATGCCGAGCTCTGTTGGATTCTGGATCTCAGGTGCACTTGAGGTACAAATCATTCATGGCGGTGTCTGGTATTGAAGATACCGGCTTTGCGACAGATGGATTCGCTTTCGATGTTCTCCTACGTTCCCACTGTTCCGAATACTCTGCCCTGGTTAACGCTGTCATCGCCGCCAATATCACGGACCTGCAGGCTAGCTTCAGTTTGGATGTCTCCAGTTGGAACATTCCTGGCAATCTTTCTTTGGCTGATCCTGAATTTTTTCGCCCGCAGCGCATCGACCTTCTTATCGGAGCCAGTCTGTTTTATGAGCTGTTGTGTGTTGGGCAAATTAAGCTCTCAGCCGGCCTGCCATTGCTATAGAAAACTCGACTTGGATGGGTCGTGTGTGGAGGCGGTTCACATGTTCAGAGAAGATCACTCGTTTCCACCGCCCACAAGGATGTTCCGGAGAGCGCAACAATGCTGGATGATCAGCTGGATTCTTTGCTCCGCCGATTTTGGGAAATCGAAGACTGCTCCGAGCCTATTGTGAAGCGGACGAAGGAAGAGCTATATTGCTATGCGCATTTCGTGCATCATGTTGCTCGGCTGGATTCCGGCGCATACGCTGTGAGGCTTCCGTTAAAATGCGGTTTCTGGGTTACTAGGAGAGTCGTACCCCCAAGCCGTTCGACGATTTCTTTCTCTCGAAAGGAAGCTCTGTCGCCGTCCTCAATTAAAGGAGCAATATGCTGCCTTCCTAAAGGAGTATCTGGAGTTGGGTCACATGTCTCCAGTCCCTTCTGATGCGAGCGTCACTTGTCAATACTTTCTTCCACACCATTGTGTTTTAATGGAGGACAGTTCAACAACCAAGCTCAGGGTTGTCTTTGATGGATCTGCTGTCACAACTTCTGTATATTCATTGAATGACGTGTTGATGTCTGGCCCAGTTATTCAGCCAAAGTTACTGCATATTCTGTTAAGGTTCCGATGCCATCGGATGGCCATTACAGGAGATATTTGTAAAATGTATCGTTGCGTCAGGGTTTGATGATGGTAGCAACTTCACAAAGACACTGGGTCTTGCTTGGGATCCTGCAACTGACCGCTTGCTATTTTCTTTGAAGGGATTCAGTCAATCTCAAAGCCCACTAGACGCATTGTGCTTTCTTCAGTCGCTCGGCTTTATGACCCCTTAGGCCTTGTTGGTCCTGTAATTTCAAAGGCAAAGATCTTTCTCCAGAAAATGTGCCGTGAGAAGTTGTCCTGGGATGAAAGTCTTCCTCAAGCCGCTAAGAACGCAGCGCGCCGAATTCCCTAGATGGGTGCTAGCATCGAAATCCGAGGTGGAGGTCCATGGATTCTGTGATGCCAGCATTGAGGCGTATGGGGCATGCATGTATGTCGTCTCCAAGGGCGCAGGATCTGCAAGCTATTTAATCTGTTCGAAGTCCCGAGTTGCGCCGTTAAAGACTGTTACGGTGCCTAAGCTGGAGTTATCGGGAGCCGAGTTGCTGGCTCGACTTATGTCGGAAGTAGAGCAGTTGAAGGTCTACGTTGGAAAGTATTTTTGCTGGTGCGATTCTGCTGTGGCTCTGTCTTGATTCGAGAAGAACCCTCTCGGTTTAATGTTTTCGTCGCCAATCGAGTTTCGACCATTCAGAAGCTAACTAGAGAAATGGAGTGGCGGGATGTTCACCTCTTTGAACCCAGCAGATATCCTGTCGCGTGGTGCTCTTCCCAATGAATTGGTTGAGAATAAGCTGTGGTCTCATGGTCCTCCGTTTCTCGTTGGATCCCAAGAGACGTGGCCAACCGCGGTCCCATCTGAAAGATCAACCCTGGAGTTACGTCCAAGGGTCCTGCTCATTCAGTCTCCGTACGTGGATATAACAGCGGTGTCTAAGTACGCTAATTCGTTTCCAGCACTGCAACGAATTCACCACAACGGTGTTACGGCTAGCGATATAAAATCTGGAACACAGGTGTTATTGCGGCTAGTGCAACGTGTGCATTTTTGGGAGGAAATAAAGGCTCTTCAAAATGGAAAGGACATAGCGGTATCCAGTGCCCTTGCCTCAGCCTCTCCCTTCTTGGACAAATTTGGACTGTTGCGCGTAGACGGTCGGCTAAAAAATTCGTCGTTGGATTTTGATAGTCAGCATCCAAATATACTTCCAAGAACCCATCCAGTTACGCAGGCTATAATTGTTGACTTCCATGAGCGAAATTTACATACGGTACCTCGCGCACTGTTGGCAATTATTCGGTCCCAATAATGGCCAATTTAAGTACGAAGGCATTACACAAATGCATCCGATGCTTCCGGACTAAGCCTCGGCTGTTGCAGCACATTATAGCTGATCTCCCGGAGGAAAGAGTTAGCGGCTCCCAGGTCTTCGGAGTCACTGGGGTGGATTTTTGTGGACCGTTCTATTATAAGCCGGAAGTGCGTAATAAGGCTCCAGTAAAATGTTACATTAGCATTTTCATTTGTTTTGCTACTAAAGCCGTCCACCTGGAGCTTGTAACAATGTCTTTTTTGCAGGCTTTGAAGCGTTTTATATGCACCCGCCGAGGGCCTCAACATATTTGGTCTGACAACGCAACCAACTTTGTTGGAGCCAAAAACGAGCTAAAGGAGCTGCGCCGATTATTTCTAGGCGAAGAGCATCAACGGGCACTGCTGGAGTTTTGCTCTATGGAGTCCATCGAATGGCATTTTATTCCTCCTCGATCTCCGCATTTCGGTGGTCTGTGGGAAGCGGCTGTTAAAACCGCCAAGCACCATTTTTACCGAGCTGTCGGATCTGCAGTTCTTGGATTCGAGGAGCTGCGAACGCTGCTGTGCCATATTGGGGCTGTTATAAATTCACGACCCTTATTGTTTCTTTCAGAAAATCCTGCCAACCTTGATGTTCTGACCCCGGCTCATTTTTTAACTGGTGGTCCGTCAGTCAGCTTTATCGAGCCTGATGTCACAAAGCTGAACTTCAACCGGTTGGACAGCTGGCAGCGCGTGGCTTTCCTCCAGCAGTCTTTCTGGTCCCGATGGAAGGAGGAGTACCTAAGTCTTCCAGCAGCGCTCCAAATGGCTCGGCTTTGCTACTTCGGCGTTTATAGTTAGCGAGCATCCCCTCAGCCTATTCTGCAAGGTTGGCGCCACTCTCGTTCATCTCCTTACTGCGCTCGCATCCTAAATTGGATTTCCCATATTTTCTATAAATCCTCATAAATCCCAATTTCATATGCGGCCTGAATAAAGTTATAACGTTGAATTAAATTCTGATTTTTTATTTACAGCATTGAAAACTCTCAATGACCAAACATATAGAGTTCTTAAATTATATGAAATTCCCCAGTAAAATTTATCTTTATTAGTATTCTTTATGTGGTTAAGCTATGTATTCATAATTTCTTTATAAAGAGTAATGTTGGTAACATGAAATAGCTCAGCATAAGAGTCATAGATCAAAACGTCCTTATTGTCTTTGTAAAGAAAGAAATCATGATTCGAATAATTAATTATTTCGGATGTTGTTGTAACTATGATCAGAAATAGAAGTATTGCGGAATGCATTGTTATCTGTAAGTTAGAAAAAAAAAATAGACTTAAGATTAATATTATCTTTGTGAAGTATTCTATTCTGGATCTGCAAAGTGTATTGTGAGTCCACTTCTACTAATAAATGAACGAAATTGCGCAGATGTGAAACTTGGTTCGTAGTCTGTCATGACGGTTTTAGCTAATGGATAATGTTGTATCCTTTCTAGTACTTTGTTTTCAATATTAAACTTATTTTCTATATCTTTGACTGTTAAGAATTTTGAATAAGCGTCAATACATGTTAAAAAATTTTTTTATCTGCGTAAAATATATCAATATGAAGATTTTCACCTTCACTAGTTGGATTAGTGAATTTCTACTGAATGTCTGCAATATTTATTTTGGTTACAAATGACGCAATTTTTTTATATTCTTTTAATTTTACAAACAATTTTTGCCAATAATAAAGGCTAGATATTTGTTTGTAATTTTCGCCTAATCCTCTATGGGCGCGACAATGAGTCTCTTGAATAATAAATGCCTTATCTTCCTCATTTTCTACGTATTGTACAAAAATTCTTGTAAATAGGAATTTGTTTCCGAAATTTTCTTTTAGTGGTTTTTGCAATAAGTAAAGGTCTTGTAGGGTACAGTGTAGGCCTATGGTTATATTTGGTAAAATATATTCTTTTAGTAGCGTTACCAAATTCTCTGGAGTAACATACTCAATAATATGTCTAACATTATTGAAGACATTTATTGATTCGTAGACTGTTAATCTGTCAGTAGTGATTAAGAGTTGAATTTTGATTTGGTAAAGTGGTTTATTAGTTTCTTCGATTACATTTTCAAAGCTGCTTTCTTCAGAATGAATTGTGTTTTCATCTGAACTATCCTCTGATATATATGCGTCTGGCAAATTGTTTATTTGGACTCTGTATAAAGCATCGCCTACATCGCCAACATTAGTTGTTCCTGGTTTGTATTGAATTTTTGGTGTCAAACTTTGTATGAATGAATACCAACCAACTTTTCATGTCAATATTTGATTTTTTGTCAGATATTGAATACGATAATAGCTGATGATCGGTGTAAATTTCCATTCCAACCACGCCATATAAGTAGTTTCTTAGGTTTCTTATACCCAAACAATTGCTAATAATTCTTTTTTGTTTGTGGCGTATGCTTGTTCTGTTTTATTGAGGGTTTTTGATATAAAGGTTATAGGTTTACCCTCTTGTGACAGAACCGCTCCTAATGCTATATTTGAAGTGTCTGTTGTAACAACGAATTTTTTACTATAATCTGGTTGTATTAATTCAAGTTGATTAGTAAGGTTTTGCTTAAGTTCATTGAATGCTTTTGCAGCTGGTTCGTCCAACTGTACCGACATTTTTTAGATATTTTACCATTACTGCGTCCTAAATGTGAGGTGAGTGGTTTTTAAGCATAATTACGGATATACTTTCTATAATTCGAATTGTTGGATATTATATATTCGGATATTTAAAAATTATACTTGTGGGCTGTAATGTATTCTAATATTTTATTTTCAAATTATTTTATTTTATTATCTTGCGGATATGACGCAAGAAATCAGCCGATTGCCTATTTACTCCCTACTGTTGGCTCTAGGCTCTAAGCGTTATCTTTTCTTTCGAGTCTTCTGATTGGTTTTCCCAATTCATTAAGCGGAAAAATGTGTGGAAAATTGGGGTGGTTTTCATGCGTTTACTCATGTACATGTATTGATGATACCAATACATTCAAACACAAGTACCTGTTTTCCGTTTTCAAGGATCAATAGGTTTTGAGGTTTATGCTATGAATCAAATTTTTAGTATAAATCTTGCCTTGCCGGTTAAAGCAATATTTTTTTTGAATTTTTTTTTATTACATACTACTAAAACTTTTTCGCCGCTTATACGCCGTTTGCCTAATTCCCTACAAATTCAACTGCCCACTTTAAGATACCTGTCTAAGATTCAGGATCGTGAGAATATAAATAAAATTGATGACCAAAAAAAATGCTTATTCACAAAATTATATTCATTTTGCTGCAGTTCATTTAAAAGTATATTTTACTACAATTCTTTTCTTTTTAATTTAAAACTAATGATGAAGAACAAATTATTATTTAAAAAAAAATCCAAAATTTTATTATGGTGTTGCATATCATTTAAAAGGATTTTTTTACTCCAATTCTTTTTTAATTAATTTTTAATTAACTCGGACTTATATAACGAAATTTAATTTTATAATATTAAATATAATAGAGAATTTTACAAGGAGTAAGTATATCAAAAGAAAACCGTAGAAAAGTAGAAAAGTGAAAATCCACCCTGAAGGGTCAAGAAAAAAAAAAAGGAACCAATTGACCTGCTGCGATCTCTTTTTATCACTTTCTTGCTTTCTTTATGTCAGGGTCGGATGAAAGGTCAATATGTATTTTTTATTTAGGAGTATGTATATATATGTAAGTGTATATTGGATTGTGGATTTACGTTCGCTCCCAGCAATATACATGCATACACGGATATGACGCAAGAAATCAGCCGATTGCCTATTTATATCATCTCTTTCCTGACCTTCAAATTTAAAATCTATCCCTTGCTAACTCCTCCTAGCTTTATAAATTACAACTAGCTTAATATACACTAATTAATCGTTTATCGAGCGCTCGTCGCCCCTCGAGCTAAGAGAAGCTTTAATATGAATACAGAAATGCTAGCTGACGCTCTAATTGTTGCAAAAGCTATTTGAAAAATTCTGAAAGATCACGAAAAAAAACAAAAAAACGTGGAGACTATAGGGCTCTGTGAATGGCAGGTTTTGTTGTTTGAGCGTGTCCTATCGGACTGGCAAGTTCGGTGGGATGAATGTGAGAATGGGCGGGTCACTTACGAGTTCATTCCAGATGTCTCGTTTGTTGTCAACCGACCGGACTTGGCTTTAACCTCAGTGCCGGTTCTATTGACTGGCACCTGGCAGACAATCCGGAATGCCAGTGTGGCTCGGGAGACGAGACCTGGAAGCATGTTCTTTGAGAGTAATCATGTGTTCTGAATGATGATCTTCGTGATCTGGCTGGGTTGGGGGGTATTTAGGACGGGGGGACTTTGACTTTAGTCAGGAGCTCTCCACTAGCGATAGGGTTGATAGGTTGAATGTGTTTGTGAGAGCCGTTTTCAGAAGTCGTCGCAGACGTTGATTTGTGGATGCCTAGGGCTGTTAGGGGGTGAATGGTGTGTGAATCAGGATGGAGTAAATAGGTGTTGTTGGGGCTTGGCGCGTTTTTGCTCACCGCCGGGGTGACTGGTCTCGAGCTTCATGGTAGCTGAAACTAGGAGTGCTTGCACGAACCTGACCAGAGGACTTTTCTGGTACCACGGGTGATGAGCAACTACGGAGATCGTGCTCAACTCCCACATGTCACAAGTCCTTAGGGATTGTTAGGAACATAGCTGGCCGTCTTCCAACGGTCTGGTCATTGACCAGCAGCAAATGCCTTAAGTTGCGGATGAGGAAGGAATAGTCTTCACCTCCTCAGAGTGAGAAAGCCATGCCTATGAGAATGGTGGATAAGACGGTTACATCTTATGACTCGGCTTCGGCCGTTCCATAATGATATTCCAATCAGCTAGGTCAAATACTAGAGTTCTCGAGTCAAAATTGGTAGTGTCTTTGTTGGCACGGCGCCAATAAAAATGAAAAATATATATGAAAAATTATATGTATGTGTATTAAAATTTATATGGATATGAAGATATATATAGTACCATATCAACAAAATTTCTTTAAGTGTATATCACTAAATTTTGTAAACCGAAGCTGAAGCCTTTTGTATTGAAATTTGAAACCCAGATGCAAATAGCCTCATTCCAATTTTTGTAAAAACATAAACATTTAATTATTCCAATTCGGCAGAAAACAGACTCATTTCAGATTTCCAATTTCTAAAAGTCACTTAAGATTAAAAACCAAAACAATATTTGGGTAAACAGAATCCAGACTCAAATCTTTCTCACTCCTTTTAAGTGAATTAAACTATACAGCTCAGACCATTCTTCAATGGGAACCCACTTCACAGGAAATTTGACATTTTCTTCTCACCTCGATTAATTGAGACCCAAAAGCCTTCCATGTCAACTAACACCTCAAGTAAAAGGTTTCGACTCAACCTATTCTCTTCAGAAAACAAAGCCTCTCAGAGAGAAAAGCTCCTTTAGAGCTTTGATCTGGAAAAAGCTTCCGCAAGGGTAGCTATAAAAAGGACTTAGAGCCCCAAAGATAAGATAGTTCTGAAATTCTAAACTTCTAAGCAGTTGTTCTGAAATTCAAAGCAGTTTTGAAGAATCACACTGTATCAAAACCGGAACTCAAATAAAAATATATTTTTTTAAACTATTTTGAAGAAGATATTTAATTGGCGCAGTCGGTAGGATGCGTACTAGTGACCAGTGATCAATCGAGATCATAGAACATTGTTGATGTATTTTATGCTAATAAAATAGAGCCATAATACTAACCGCGACTTTTAATCGATATTCACATCCGCAAAAGAACATACGTGTTAATTTCTATTTGTAGCCCACTTTTCGAAGTGTGACTGCTACCGAAAATATGCAAAACTCAAAACTTAAAATAAATTAGTATGATTATAGTATGACCGCTACCGAAATTAGAAAAAAATACAAACATTACAGTGGCTGAACCAGTGGCACAAACCCAGTTACTCCCCGAGCTACACCTTAATCTGGCTTTAAGCCAGATTAGGCAAGTTACCAATTTCATCACACTGATGGAATACATTTTAAATTTGTATCCATCAACTGATCCACATCAAAGAGCTGTATTCTTCAGTGCACTTGAGATCAGGAGACGCACAGTGAGTGTTCCAGCTATCAGCAGCAACCAATTGGCCCGATCTAAGGAGTGCTCTCATCGATGAATTAAAACCCAAACCCCATGCGAGGAATTACTAAGACGACTCTACAATACCCCCTTTAATGGAAGCATTCGTAAGTTCGTCGAGGATCCAGAATAAAAAATATTTGTCATAACAAACAAATTGTCGTTAGAAAACAACTATTTAAATACAATTATTTATAATAATGCCATGAATAATACTGTAAAAGATGTAATAATGAGAAAACTTCCTGACAGGTTATTCATGACATTAGCAAGGCACGATATAACTAAAGTCAGTAAACTTAAACAAGTAGCACAACAAGAAGGTTGTTATGATTCTGGTTCTGATAGAGTTAAATCACAACATAATTCAAATCAAAACGAACAAGATAGGAGAAATTATCAAAAAAATAATAATTTCCCAAGAAATATGATAAATATTGATAGGAAGAGAGTATTTAGAAGCATGTGAAGCAATAATTTATTATAAACAGGAAACAGTCACTTTGAGCGCATTTGTTTTTTCCATGATATATAAAGACGAAGATTTCAGGAATTCCGAAATGGAAACATTGGAAGATTATCTCAGTCCACCTTCATCTGGGGATATATCTTTTAATTTTGCAAAAAAAAATGACTTACAAGAAAATAATAATTTCCTAATAAATCATCTTAATAAAGAAAAAAAGAACTAAATTAAATAACATTTTATTTGAATTTAGTGATATCAATACAGGTTAAGTGAAAATTTGACCTTTACCAGTGCTATAAATCATTCTATCCCAACCAATTACAAAGATCCTATTTACAAAACTTATAACTCCTATTTATTACTTATAAATACCCCCAAGCTCATGATCAAGAAGTCGAAGTCCAAATTAAAGAAATGATAAATTAGGGAATAATACGTAAATCAAAATCGCCTTATTGTTCTCCAATATGGATAGTCCCAAGAAAGAGGACGCATTCAGGGAAAAAGAAATTTCGAATAAAAATAGACTATCAAAGTCTAAATGAAATAACTATTGATGATAAGTATCCAATACCAGTTATGGATGAAATACTTGACAAACTTGGAAAGTGTCCATATTTTACCTTGCCAAGGTTTTTCATCAAATTCAAATGGATGAAAATTCTACTTCAAAAACAGCTTTTTCAACTAAAACAGCTTTTTCAACGTAGTTATATTTTCTACTCTCATTAGAGGAACACATATTGATATAAAAAAGGTGTTTTCCAAACTTGGTGAAGCTAATCTTAAACTTCAACTTGACAAATGCGAATGAATTCGAAGACACGATTATGAATTCGATTATGACTACTTCAAGATCTCTATATCTTTCCTTATCAATACAAGCGTGCATTGCATCATACTAATAATGTACAGGGTACTTTATTTTTCTACACCCTTTCTCTCAATGTAAGCTTGTTTTACAAAGAATTATTATCAAAACAAATTAAACATTTTTGTAAACTCTTCGCGTTTGCAATCATTTCAGTTGTACATTTGTATTTCAAGAAAACTGCCCTTCCTTTACAACTTCTCTAACAAAATGATAACGTATATCAATGTGCTTCGTTCTGGAATGATGAACAGGATTCTTGGTTAAAGCCTGCGCACTCAGATTATCCCCATACACGTCGATCGGGGTGTCGTTGTCTCCGCAACAGATCTCCATAATCAGGCTTCGCATGACTTCGCCATGAACTCCGCCTCGGTACTGTTAACGCCACACTTCGCTGCTTCTCCGAACGCCAAGAAGTCGGACAACCTGCTAACAGGTGGATGTAACCAGTATATGACTTCCCTGTCAAGCCTATCGCCTGCCCAATCCGCATCCATGTATATCCACAGAACGATTGACCACATCGCCGATAGTGTAGTTTCATGTCAATCGTAGATAGAGGTATAAAAAGATGTGCTTTATGCCAGCCATGTGTTCAGCATAAGAGTTTTTATTTCGCTGTGCCAATTTTGACACCGAATCCAATATGTCTGGCCTTGTTGTAAGAGCTAGCCGCATAAGCTCTCCTATTATGGACTAGTCCACTACTCCTATTAAGTAGTGGGATCCACCTTTTTGCATTGAGGGCATGTATAGTCTACTTGGAAACCAGAATCCAAAGGTGTCTTCGCCGACTTGCAAAAGTCACTTCCATGGGTATGCAAAAGGTCCTTGAGGTATTGCGTATGTCCCAAAGTAATTGCTAATTGCCATAGTAAAGTAATTGCCCAGGAAATGACAGTGGCTGAACCAGTGGCACAAATCCAGTTACTCCCCGAGCTACACCTTAATCTGGCTTTAAGCCAGATTAGGCAAGTTACCAATTTCATCACACTGATGGAATACATTTTAAATTTGTATCCATCAACTGATCCACATCAAAGAGCTGTATTCTTCAGTGCACTTGAGATCAGGAGACGCACAGTGAGTGTTCCAGCTATCAGCAGCAACCAATTGGCCCGATCTAAGGAGTGCTCTCATCGATGAATTAAAACCCAAACCCCATGCGAGGAATTACTAAGACGACTCTACAATACCCCCTTCAATGGAAGCATTCGTAAGTTCGTCGAGGATCCAGAATAAAAATATTTGTCATAACAAACAAATTGTCGTTAGAAAACAACTATTTAAATACAATTATTTATAATAATGCCATGAATAATACTGTAAAAGATGTAATAATGAGAAAACTTCCTGACAGGTTATTCATGACATTAGCAAGGCACGATATAACTAAAGTCAGTAAACTTAAACAAGTAGCACAAAAAGAAGGTTGTTATGATTCTGGTTCTGATAGAGTTAAATCACAACATAATTCAAATCAAAACGAACAAGATAGGAGAAATTATCAAAAAATAATATTTTCCCAAGAAATATGATAAATATTGATAGGAAGAGAGTATTTAGAAGCATGTGAAGCAATAATTTATTATAAACAGGAAACAGTCACTTTGAGCGCATTTGTTTTTTCCATGATATATAAAGACGAAGATTTCAGGAATTCCGAAATGGAAACATTGGAAGATTATCTCAGTCCACCTTCATCTGGGGATATATCTTTTAATTTTGCAATTAATAATGACTAGGAAGAAAATAATAATTTCCTAATAAATCATCTTAATAAGAAAAAAGAACTAAATTAAATAACATTTTATTTGAATTTAGTGATATCCAGTACAGGTTAGGTGAAAATTTGACCTTTACCAGTGCTATAAAACATTCTATCCCAACCAATTATAAAGATCCTATTAACAAAAACTTATAACTCCTATTTATTACTTATAAATACCCCCAAGCTCATGATCAAGAAGTCGAAGTCCAAATTAAAGAACTGATAAATTAGGGAATAATACGTAAATCAAAATCGCCTTAATGTTCTCCAATATGGATAGTCCCAAGAAAGAGGACGCATTCAGGGAAAAAGAAATTTCGAATAAAAATAGACTATCAAAGTCTAAATGAAATAACTCTTGATGATAAGTATCCAATACCAGTTATGGATGAAATACTTGACAAACTTGGAAAGTGTCCATATTTTACCTTGCCAAGGTTTTTCATCAAATTCAAATGGATGAAAATTCTATTTCAAAAACAGCTTTTTCAACTAAAACAGCTTTTTCAACGTAGTTATATTTTCTACCTCATTAGAGGAACACATATTGATATAAAAAAGGTGTTTTCCGAACTTCGTGAAGCTAATCTTAAACTTCAACTTGACAAATGCGAATGAATTCGAAGACACGATTATGAATTCGATTATGACTACTTCAAGATCTCTATATCTTTCCTTATCAATACAAGCGTGCATTGCATCATACTAATAATGTACAGGGTACTTTATTTTTCTACACCCTTTCTCAATGTAAGCTTGTTTACAAAGAATTATTATCAAAACAAATTAAACATTTTTGTAAACTCTTCGCGTTTGCAATCATTTCAGTTGTACATTTGTATTTCAAGAAAACTTGCCCTTCCTTTACAACTTCTCTAACAAAATGATAACGTATATCAATGTGCTTCGTTCTGGAATGATGAACAGGATTCTTGGTTAAAGCCTGCGCACTCAGATTATCCCCATACACGTCGATCGGGGTGTCGTTGTCTCCGCAACAGATCTCCATAATCAGGCTTCGCATGACTTCGCCATGAACTCCGCCTCGGTACTGCTTAACCCCACACTTCGCTGCTTCTCCGAACGCCAAGAAGTCGGACAACCTGCTAACAGGTGGATGTAACCAGTATATGACTTCCTGTCAAGCCTATCGCCTGCCCAATCCGCATCCATGTATCCACAGAACGATTGACCACATCGCCGATAGTGTAGTTTCATGTCAATCGTAGATGAGAGGTATCAAAAGATGTGCTTTATGCCAGCCATGTGTTCAGCATAAGAGTTTTTATTTCGCAGTGCCAATTTTGACACCGAATCCAATATGTCTGGCCTTGTTGTAAGAGCTAGCCGCATAAGCTCTCCTATTATGGACTAGTCCACTACTCCTACTAAGTAGTGGGATCCACCTTTTTGCATTGAGGGCTTGTATAGTCTACTTGGAAACCAGAATCCAAAGGTGTCTTCGCCGACTTGCAAAAGTCACTTCCATGGGTATGCAAAAGGTCTCTGAGGTATTGCGTATGTCCCAAAGTAATTGCTAATTGCCAAAGTAAAGTAATTGCCCAGGAAATGGTTAAGTTGTCCCTTGTCAACACACTCGAATGATTGTGAGATGCTGCTCTTGATTTTCAGCAAATCCTCGTGCGATTGGCAAGCTATATTTGTATCGTCAACATATACAAGGATTAGTCTCGTTCCAGGCCGTTCCTGATTGTTTCAAGCCATATATTGCTCTCTTCAGAAGCAATACCTTGTCAGGATTTGATTCATCAGAGTACCCTTCCGGCTGCATCATGTAGACCGTCTCACTCAGATTGCTGTTGAGATATACATCTATACATCTATTTGATGAAGATGTAGCTTCAGCTCCGCCGACAGTGCTATAATAAAGCGAACACTCTCCAATCGGCATACTGGCGAAAATGTTTCTTGGTAATTTACGCCAAACTGCTGGGCGCATCCTTTTGCTACCAGTCGAGACTTGAAACGTTCCATTTGGCCATCTATATCACGCTTCGCGTTGGACACCCACTTGCATCCAATGGCTCGCTGATTTTTGGGTAAATCAGTGACTTGGCAAGTCTGGTTGGCAACCAGAGAATCATATTCTCTTTCCATGGCTTCCACTCCTTTGCATTTGTACGCTTAGGGCGCTCAGGATATTGTACTGCTTCTTTGGACGTCCAGGTTTTCCAGTCCGGATGATCTTTAGGCGCCTGGTGCCCCTGCGTTCCTCCTCCTCGACATGCTCACCCTTTTCTTCAGCACTCTCGTAGTCTCTCGTGCTCTCATCGGAGCTGTCGGCGTCGATAGATACCCTGCTGCTGACGGGCCTCCTCCAGTTCCTCCAGATGGATCGTCACAGTATCATCCTTGGATGCCACGTCATGATGTTAATCAGATAATACATCTCGTTTTTCGACCAATTGTCCAGTTGATGGGTCATATAGTCGATAAACATTTGGCTGCCACAGAGTACCCAACCATAATGTACTCCTTTTCGTTAGGTTGAAATTTGCTGCCCTTCCTCGGACCCTTGTCCAGAGCAACTGCAAGAGATCCAAAAACCTTTAGATGTTTTGCATAAGATCTCTTACCCGTCCACGCTTTCATAGGAGTCATACTCCCTGGTAGGGGAGCGATTTCGCAGATAACCCGATGTTTTGACAGCTTCTGCCCAAAAACAATCTCCCAATCCCGCCCGGACCAGAAGGCATCTTGACATCTCCACTAGCGTACGATTTGTCCGTTCCGCAACTCCATTTTGCTGGGGAGTATACGCTTTTGTTAGCTGTCTGTCGATTCCGTGCTGCCTTAGACATTCGTCAAACTGTTCATTGACAAATTCTCCGCCATTATCACTCCGCAGGCATTTCAATCTTCTTCCTGTCTGCCGTTCCACCAGATTCTTGAATTCGATAAATTTGGGTAGCACCTCGTTCTTTCCACGCGAGGAAGTAAACAAAAATCCTCCTGGACTTATCGTCAATGAACTAGGAACCTCCGAGGGACGGTGTTGGAAAAGGTCCACAAACATCTGCGTGTATCAGATCCAAAAGCTCTTTAGCCCGATTACTTGTTGCAGATGGAAAAGGTTCAACATGGATTTTGCTAACCATACACGTTTTGCAATTAATATTCTCTGGCAACCGAATATTATCTATTCTTCGAACTATCCCTTTGGATACCATCTCTTTCAAGCTAGAGAAATTAATATTTCCGTATCTCTTGTGCAGCAAGATTCTATCAACAGCTGACATGGCAAAACATTTACTTCGGCCACCTTCAAATAAGTACAAGTGGCCAATCTTTTTGGCTTTCACTATGCATTCTCCATCTTGCATCACCTTGGCATTCACTATGTCAAAGGTCACCTTGCACCTGTTTTGGACAGCACTGCTCACGGAATAGAAATTTCCGGTCATCTTCGGAACGTAAAGAACATTTTTTAGAGTCAACTTGTACTGGCCTATCTGTATCTTGACTTGTACTGGCCTATACCTTCTGCTTGAACGAAACCAGCATCGGCCAGTCCGATCTGTTCAGTGTGCTTCTCAAACTTTGTAAATAGCTCTCTTGCGCAACACATATGGCTTGTTGCGCCACTATCCAAGCACCAAGTTGAATTGTCAATTTTGTTGACGTCAAGGCGTGCAAGAGGCTGCTTTGTCGATTCACCATACTTCTTGATGCCATGCGGTGATCTCCCTCACCCTCACTTCGACACTGGGAATTAATGTGCCCTTGTTCACCACACTTGAAACAAACGATATTTTTTCGTTTCTTCTGTCCATATGTTTTTGTCTGTGAGTTGTGCTGGTGCGTTGAAGCGAATTCTTTAGTGTCTACTCCTTCCTCTGTTATTCCTTTTTTTTCGCTCTCCTCCTTTACTTCGATCTAAGGTAACTGATCTCGTGTCTCCATAGCAACCACGAAATGTTCAAATTCAAATGTCGAAGTTCGTCGTTTATCTCTATTCCAACTCCAGTTAAACAATCCAGAATTTCCACAAATTCACTTATATACGTCGTCATGGTCTGCCCTTGCTCCATCCGTTTATTAAGCAGTTTCTTGTATAACTGTACTTTTCGTACAGGTCCGTTTGGTTAATGAACTTCCTTTAAATTGGTCCATGCCTCCACAGCCGTTAAGCAATTCATGATGTAGGCCAATTGAGATGTCCTGACACTCAATGTTATTGTCGCCAACGCCCTACTGCCCAAGGCCGCAAGCTGTTGTCTTTTCGGAACATTCGTTTCAGTTAGCTCTCCAGACGTAACATTCCACAGACCGGAATGCACTAATACAGATCGCATCTGTATTTTCCATGCGTCATAGTTTGTCTCCTCTAAATTATCAATTTGATAAAGAGCACTCATTGTTCTTAATCTCGAGTCACACACCGAATAACTTGATTTCTCCAGTGCCTGGGCCCATACCTATTGAGCGGCAGAATTGGAAGCCACCAAAATCAGAAAACCGTGTGTATGCTTCGGAACTTTATTTGCGACTAAAAATGTATGCTAAGGAAAAATGGAATGTTGGTATACATAATTTCTTATTCTCTACTTCTTAGAGAGGGACAATTATGACTACTTCAAGATCTATATCTCTATCCTTATCAATACAAGCATGCGTTGCATCATACTTATAATGTACAGGGTACTTTTTTTTCTACAAAATTTCCAATACCACAAACCCAAAAAAGAAATAAAATCATTTCTAGGTCTCTGTGGATTTTATAAAAAATTCATACCTGATTTTTCTAAAATTGCAAAACCCATGACTTTAAACTTAAAGAAAGGTTCAACAATAAATTCAACAGATAAAGAATATTTAGAAGCATTTGAGAAATTAAAACTTCTCATTACATCAGATCCAATTTTAATTTACCCTAACTTTGAAAATCAATTTTCTTTAACAACAGATGCTAGCAATGTCGCCCCAGGCGCAGTATTATCACAAAATCATAAACCTATTTGTTATGATAGTAGAACTATTCAGCAATAGAAAAATACCTTCTGGCTATAGTCTGGGCCACTAAATATTTTAGGTCTTATCTTTTTGGTAGAAAATTCGAAATTCTTAGCGATCATAGACCATTAGTTTGGCTTCATAATATAAAAGAACCAAATATGAATATACAAAGATGGAGAATAAAGTTAAACGAGTTTGACTACACATAAAATATTTGCCGGGAAAGGAAAAGCAGGTAGCTGATGCTCTGTCAAGAGTAAAGCAAGAAGAAAATTTTTTAGGATAATCACCGGATAGTACCCAGTTAATAGCACTAGCAACAGTACATAAGGTACAAGAAGGCAACAATAGGTACAATAACGGAAAGACCTTTAAACTATTACAATAGACAAATTGAATTTCATAAAGGAAATTCAAATGAAGCTAAATTGACTCCATACTCAATAATAAATGACCCATGAACATGCAAAATAATTAATTAAAAAATATTTTTGCTCCAAAAAAGTGTTATCTATTTTCCTTGTGAAATGGACTTTATAATATTTAAAAATGCTTATATAGAGATTGTCTGCCCAGATAACTTAACCAAAGTTATGAAAACCAGTACAATATTAACAGATGTCCAAACGTTCGCCGAATTCAAGGAAATTGTCCTTAAAGCTCACGTAGAAATTTTACATCCAGGAATAGAAAAACAAACAAGCTAATATTTCCCGATTATCAGAGATTAATTTAAAATATTATAAATGAGTGTGAAATTTGTAACTTTGCTAAAACAGAACACAGAGATACAAAACTTAAATTTGAATTAACCCCAGAAACCTTTAACCCCAGAGAAACAATTTTTTATAATTGTAATCATAAAACAAAACATGGATAAGAGCATCAGCTAGCATTCCTATATTCATCGTAAAGCTTAGAGGCTCCAGACGACAGAGGGGCGCTCAAGAAACGATTTGTTAGAATATATTAAGCTATTTGTCAATTATTAAGCTAGGAGGAGTTAGTAAGGAAATTTAAAATTCTATATTTTAAATTTTAGGGTCAGGAAAGAGATGTTATACGGTAGAGACCATTGTAGTTCCAACATAATACCCTAAAATACCCTAAATATGTCGAACTACAACGGCTAAGGAACAGAGGACTAAAGTTTCGAGTCCTTCTATTAGGAATGTTAAATTTTAAGCGTTTTAGTAAATGCTGGCTATCTACATCCCCGTTAATAAGGTTATGCAGAAAGACTACCCCGAGCATTGTCCTACGATTTGTAAAGCTAGGTAAGTTTATGAGTAAGAGTCTACTATTATAAGATGGAAGGTGAAGATTTGCATTCCAGTTTAGATCTCTAAGTGAAAAAGTACGGATTCTATACGATCCTGATGTACTCCATATTGGGGACTCCAAGACATGAACCGTACTCCAGTATAGGACGGACCAAAGACTCCTTTAGTCTTATTAACAATTAAGGAAATATGGTCGGCAAATTTAAGTTTCATGTCTAATAGGATGCCGAGATCATTAACCTGGGTTAATTTTTCTAAGGCAATCCCATTAATGGAATACGTAGCTTGCAGAGGGCAAGAACGATAAAAAGACATATGCTTGCATTTTGATCCATTAAGATTGGACCATTAGCTAAATACCATTTTTGAAAGTTATCAAGGTCAGACTGAAGAATGCATTGGGCAGAGATGGATTTGTACTGAAGACAAAGCTTTACATCATCTGTATAAATAAGAACTAGAGAGTTCGTTAAAGCAGGGGGCAAGGGTAAGGATTATAAAAAGGGTAAATAATAACGGGCCAAGATGACTTCCTTGAGGGACGCCAGATGTAGCACGGAAGAGACGGGACTGTATGTTTTTAAATAAGACTTTTTGTGTCCTTCCATCTAAATAGATGGAGATCCACGTTAAGAGGTCTATAGGAAAACCCAGCATATTCAGTTTACTCAACAAGAGTGAGTGATTAACTGAATCAAATGCTTTGCTGAAGTCTGTGTAAATTACATCGGTTTGATATCCCTTACAAAAGCCATCTATGACAAAGGATGTCAACTCCAGTAAATTTATGGATGTGGAGCGACGCCTAATAAAGCTATGCTGACAGGGAAAGATGATCGAAGAGCATAGGTGTTGCAAGTGAGGGGTAATTAATTTTTCAAATAACTTTGGAATTGCCGACAACTTAGATAGCCTCTGTAGTTGGCAGCCTCGCACTTTTTCCCTTTTTTATGTAGGGGAATTATAAATTATTCCTTCCACTTAAGGGGAAAAATCGAGGTTTCCAAAGATAAGTTGAAAAGTCTTTGAAGAGGTTTGCACAGAGCCCTGGCGCAGTAGTTTAGCACACAGCCTGGTACTCCGTCGGGGCCTGGCGAATAAATGGGTTTTACCCTTAAAAGACTAGATAATAAGTTGTTCTCAGAAAAAAACGGACACAATAACGGAAAAACGGAGAAAATAAGATTTGCAGCTTGAATGTTATTCAATTTCAATGTCAGTCAATTTAGGAGGAAAAAGTTGTTTGAAAAATTCTGCGAATAGATCGGCAATGGCCTGATCAGAAGTCGCCGTGGAATTTTCAAACGTAAGCGGGGGGAAAAAGATACGTGTTTACGCTTAGTGTTTACAAAATTATAAAACTGCTTTGGATCCTGAGTAAATTGTATCCGGCAGCGGTCAATATAATTCCTATAACATTCAGCGTTATGCACGGTAAAATTCGACCAAGCTAGTAGGTATCTTGAGTAATCAACACTACTGCAGGTTTTTTTATATTTAAGTAAAAGCTTATTTTTTTTATTTTTTAGGTTAGTGAGGCACCTTGTAAACCAAGGAGGATTTGTTGAAGCGGACGGATATTTCCAAGTCACACATGAGTCAAAAATGTATTTAAAGTAAAATAAAATTTTTTAAAGTGACATTAAGATCAGTGCACGCCAGAATATCAGACCAGTCAAATGTATCGATAAGGCTATTAAGTTTCTGAAAATCAGCTTTACGGAAACAGGGATCTTATTTACCACGCTCGGAACATCTGATCGATACCAGGAGTGGTTTCGATTGAGACCTCCAGTGGGGGTGATATGGATCCTCTGGGGATGAGGGGAAAAGCTCTGGAGAGAGCAACCATCAGGATCAGATACAAAACACAAGTCTTAAAACCGACCTGCGAATTTCTAACATGATTGATCTGACCTAGGGACATGTCAAACATGCCCGCGGTGAAGTCATGGTAAGTTATAAGTGACAAAGATGGTGAGTTATCGACGTTGGCCACTTTAATTCTGGGATATTAAAGTCGCCCACCGCTACGAGTTGGTCACGATCCGTCATAAGATTAGAGACGTATTGAATGGCGGACAAATGCTGCCAATATGTAGGCGGTTCAGACATAGGAGGTATATATGAACATGTAATGTATAAAGCTTTAACGGACATAGTGATTTTAAAGCAAATAAATTCTATGTCACCAAACTCATGGGATTTCACCTCTTCAGAAGCAGGAAGAGTCTACCGAAATGGGAATCCACCTCGTCTTCGCTGAGATCGATCCCGTCTAAAAGTGGTGTTTACTTGAAACTTGGAGCTAAAGATCTCCGGATTTAACCAAGTTTCTGTAAATGCTATTATATGGGATGCAAAAGAAAGAACTATCAGAATATAGCTTGGGGAGTTTGCTACGTAGCCCCCTAGTATTCTGATAGGTAAGAGTTAATGAGGAAACTAGTTTTTTGGGTTAGTAGCCAAAGAAGAGGTGGAGGGTTGGTCAGTGGTTCCAATATTGGGAAGTCTCACTCCCACTGGTTTTTTAACTTTTTCTTCACGGAACTAGGCTGATGTTCTTGGACGAAAGATTCTCTGGCCAAAAACTGGGAGAACAAATCGTCTTGAACATCAGCGCGGGCACACGAATCTTGAAAGAAGACGTATAATTATATTTAAATTTAGTTATGTCCTCCACCTTTATATCGGCTTTTGTTTTGGCTTTGATATAAGCCAAGATATCAATCTCTGAATTGGGTATCGAGAAACAAATATATGTTTCGATGGAGGAATCACCTGTAAGGGTTTTGGTGTCGCAGGTACGAGAAGGTCCGGTGGTCCGGACTGTGGAATACCCTTTTGGGTGACTCTAATGGGGGTTTCGTTCCCTAGGACATGTGGCATCACTTGAAGGGATGCCATGGCGGACATATCGGACAATTGCTCATTATCCCTGAAAAATTCTGATGAATTTATCTCAGTTCTAGCCCTTGGGGTGGCCAGAGATATAAGCGGCTGCATTAATGTCGGCTGAGCAGGCTGAGGCGGATCAGAAACAGCGGATTTCTTACGCTTAGGGGACTCATTTAGCAGCTGAAGGCCACTAAACTGAGTGTCAAGCTACAGAGCTGGTCAGTGATCAGTGACGAAAAACAGTGAACAGCTCTTTAAATCCATTTTTTGGTTTGTCTCATGAACGAGATAAGTTTAAATTCCATTTTTTTTTTTAATTAATAAAACAAAAATTAATATACAAAAAGTTAAAGAACACAATACCTTGAACCACTGCGCCAAATAGGAAGCCGAAGCGGGAGCTTTGAATAGTGCAAAAGAGAAATGCAGAAATAGAGATAAGCCGGGGAAGAAGCAGAGCTGAGCTATGCTTGGAATTGAAATTATTCAATTTATTAATTCGACTCCAAATATAACACAGCACTCGAGAAGCGATACGGTTTAAGCTTAAGATTCACAATATATGTATGCAATTGATTAAGAGAGTAAACACCGGTTTACCAATATTTATAATAAAATGCAGTGCGCACAAAAAAAACACGACCGTTCGCTTAAGAGAATGAGAGGGAAGTCGAAAGTTATGCGAAAGCTTTTGTTTGGTCATTGAGCGTTTTCAATGCCGTAAATAAAAAATCAGAATTTAATTAATTTCAACGTTATAAACTTTATTCAGGCCGCATATGAAATTAGGATTTATGCACAATATTTGAAATCCAATTTAGGATGCGAGCGCAGTAAGAAGACGAACGAGAGTGGCGCCAACCTTCCAGAATAGGCTGAGCGGATGCTCGCTAACTTTAAACTGCTCAACAAAACATCAGTTACTAATTAATTATTATGCTTAAATTAGTTGCTTGCTCGTTGACCCGACATTCTCCCCCCAGTTGGGGCTTCTACTCAAACTTCATCCTTAAGGGGCAAAAGGCACAGCTTAGTCACTGCTCGCTTGGTAATTCCAGATGAGGTTTTTATCACCGCCACTCGAAAGATACCATCCCGACCAGGGATTAACTCCATTATTCTCGCAAGCGGCCATTTCATCGGGGATAGATTCTCGTCCTTTACTAGCACCAAATCGTTCGGGGCCAAGGCAGGACCGGAGGCGCGCCATTTGGAGCGCTGCTGGAGAAGGCTTAGGTACTCCTCCTTCCATCGGGACCAGAAAGACTGCTGCAGGAAAGACACGCGCTGCCAGCTGTCCAACCGGTTGAAGTTCAGCTTTGTGACATCAGGCTCGATAAAGCTGACTGACGGACCACCAGTTAAAAAATGAGCCGGGGTCACAACATCAAGGTCTGCAGGATTTTCTGAAACAGACAATAAGGGTCGTGAATTTATAACAGCCCCTAGAACTGCAGATCCGACAGCTCGGTAAAAATGGTGCTTGGCGGTTTTAACAGCCGCTTCCCACAGACCACAGATATGAAGAGATCGAGGAGGAATAAAATGCCATTCGATGGAGTCCAAAAACGAGCTCCTTGCGTTGTCAGACCAAATATATTGAGGCCTTCGGTGGGTGCATATAAAACGCTTCAAAGCCTGCAAAAAAGACATTGTGGACAGATCCCTTACAAGCTCCAGGTGGACGGCTTTGGTAGCAAAACAAATGAAAATTCTAACGTAATATTTTACTGGAGCCTTACTACGCACTTCCGGCTTATAATAGAACGGTCCACAAAAATCCACACCTGTGACTCCAAAGACCTGAGAGCCGCTAACTCTTTGCTCCGGAAGATCAGCCATAATGTGCTCCAACAACCGAGGCTTAGTCCGGAAGCATCGGATTCATTTGTGTATTGCCTTCGTCACGGTTTTTTTTCCCAATTGGGCAAAAATTGAACCAAATAATTGCAGTGCGCGGGTCCCGTTGTAATTTCGCTCATGAAGTCAACAATTTAGCCTGCGAAAACATTGGAACCGAATAATGTGCCAAGGGCAGTGCGTCATTTGAGGTCCAAACGTATGCACTAGCGTAATAACAGTGTTCCAGAATCTACATGGAAGTCAACAACCGTTTTGGTGAATTCGTTAAGAAAACTTGAAAACGTAAGCGAATACCCTCTGCAGTGCTGGGAAAGAATTAGCGTACTTAGAAACCGCTGTTATATCCACGTACGGAGACTGAATGAGCAGGACCCTTGCACGTAACTCCAGGGTTGATCTCTCAGATGGGACCTCGGTTGGCCACGTCTCTTGGGATCCAACGAGAAACGGAGGACCATGAGACCACAGCTTATTCTCAACCAATTCATTGGGAAGAGCACCACGCGACAGGATATCTGCTGGGTTCAAAGAAGTGGGAACATACCGCCACTCCATTTCTCTAGTTAGCTTCTGAATGGTCGAAAATATTAAACCGAGAGGGTTCTTCTCGAATCCAAGACAGAGTCACAGCAGAATCGCACCATAAAAAATACTTTCCAAAGTAGACCTTCAACTGCTCTACTTCCGACATAAGTCGAGCCAAGAACTCGGCTCCCGATAACTCCAGCTTCGGCACCGTAACAGTCTTTAACGGCGCAACTCGGGACTTCGAACAGAGTAAATAGCTTGCAGATCCTGCGCCCTTGGAAACGACATAAACGCATGCCCCATACGCCTCAATGCTGGTGTCACAGAATCCATGGACCTCCACCACGGATTTCGATGTTAGCACCCATCTAGGGAATTCGGCGCGCTGCGTACTAACAAAGCTGCTACAAATCATATTCCAGTCGCAGTGAAGAGCTTGAGAAGACTTTCATCCCAGGACAACTTCTCACGGCACAGTTTCTGGAGAAAGATCTTTGCCTTTGAAATTACAGGACCAACAAGGCCTAAGGGGTCATAAAGCCGAGCGACTGAAGAAAGCACAATGCGCCTAGTGGGCTTTGAGATTGACTGAATCCCTTCAAAAGAAAATAGCAAGCGGTCAGTTGCAGGATCCCAAGCAAGACCCAGTGTCTTTGTGAAGTTGCTACCATCATCAAACTTTAGGAAAGACTCCGATCCTCTTCAGGCACCTATCCAGAACGTCAGCAACATTGGAGCACCACTTCCTTAACCGAAAATGGCCTTTGGCAAGGATCGCGGATGTTTGCTGCATTATGCTAATAGCTTCATCTATAGAGTCGCCTCCGGAAAGCAGATCATCCACATAAAAGTCACGACGCAGAATTTCGGCCCCCTTTGGAAACATTATTTGCTCATCATCTGCCAACTGATGCATTGTCCGAACTGCTAAAAATGAGGCAGGCTTCGTTCCGTAGGTGACCGTGTCCAGCTTAAAAACCTTTAACTCATCCTGGGTAGAATCCCGCAAAAGAATACACTGAAGATAGCTGTCCTCAGGAAAACCCCTGACGCAACGATACATTTTACAAATATCTCCAGTAATGGCCACCCGATGGCATCGCAACCTTAACAGAATATGCAGTAACTTTGGCTCAATTCAATGAATATCCAGAAGTTGTGACAGCAGATCCATCAAAGACAACACTGAGCTTGGTTGTTGAACTGTCCTCCTTTAAAACACAATGGTGTGGAAGAAAGTATTGACCAGTGACGCTCGCATCAGAAGGGACTGGAGACATGTGACCCAACTCCAGATACTCCTTTATGAAGGCAGCATATTGATCCTTTAATTGAGGACGGCGGCAGAGCTTCCTTTCGAGGGAAAGAAATCGTCGAACGGCTTGGGGGTACGACTCTCCCAGCAGCTTAGAACCGCATTTTAACGGAAGCCTCACAGCGTAAGCGTGGGAATCCACCCGAGCAACATGTTGCACGAAATGCGCATCGCAATCTAGATCTTCCTTCGTCCGCTTCACAATAGGCTCGGAGCAGTCTTCGATTTCCCAAAACCGGCGGAGCAAAGAATCCAGCTGATCATCCAGCATTGTTGCGCTCTCCGGAACATCCTTGTGGGCAGTGGAAACGAGTGATCTTCTCTGGACATGTGAACCGCCTCCCACACGACCCATCAAGTTGAGTTTTCTGCAGCACTGGCAGGCCGGCTGAGAGCTTAATTTGCCCAACACAAACAGCTCATAAAACAGACTGGCTCCGATAAGAAGGTCGATGCGCTGTGGGCGAAAATTCAGGATCTGCCAAGAAGATTGCCAGGAATATTCCAGCTGAGACATCAAACGAAGCTGGGCTGCAGGTCCGTGTATTGGCGGCGATGACGGCGTTAACCAGGGCCGAGTACTCGGAACAGTGAAAGGAGAACATCAACAGAGAATCCATCTGTCCCCAGCCGGTATCTCCAATACCAGACACCGCCAAGCGATTTGTACCTCCGGAGCTGCAGCTGACTTGCCAGCCGGGAAGTGATCACGTGCACCTGAGATCCAGAATCCAACAGAGCTCGGCATGGAACAAGGGATCCAGCGTGACTACGAACAAAAATGTTCGCTGTAGCAAGCAACGATATATCGCCGCTGTGACCTTGGGCAACTAGTACATTAGCAGTGGCCGGCGAAGAGGCTGCAGGCTCGGCGACCTCGGCTATGGCTGACGTGGGAGGACCAACCAAAGGCTGGCCGCTAGATGCCTGCGGCTCCAGGAAATTCAGCAGGCTGTGATGCCTCCTTCCACAACTGCGACAACTAGCAGCGAGGCACTCACGCATGTGATGGCCCGTTTGCAGACACTTCCGACAAAGACCGAGTCACCTGGCCTCACCAAGGCGAATATCAGGGGGCATTGATATAAATCGGGGGCATGCAGACATTATATGGGACCATCCCCCGCATAGCGCACAGGGGGAAGGAAGCGAATTAGTGACAATAAAGGATGATCTACTATTATTTGCACCTCGACGCCTTCCCACATGACCGCCCGGGGCGTATGCAGCCATGGCCACGTCCATAGCCTACAGCGTCCTACACCGCTGCTCCAAAAATTCGGCCATCGACTCCCAAGTAGGAATGGCGTCTGAACCTGAGGAGTTTTGACTCTTCTCCCACTTGGCCTGGGTAGCTGGGTCCAACCTTTGAAGCAGAACTTGGACGATGATGCAGCTGGCGATCTGAACTAATGTACCCAAATTCTGTAAGGCTCGCATATGGGCATTGAATTTGTCCGAAAGACCTCGAAGAGCTGCTGTTGAGCCACTTTCCAACAGACTGAGGCCCAGAATCTCGTTTACGTGTGCCTGAAATATTAAACGACGGTTATTAAATCGTTTCTCCAGTAAATTCAGCGCGACATCATAGTTCTCGTCGGAGACTTTCAAGAAACGAACTGCTTCGAAAGCGGACTCCCGAATCCAAGAACGCAACCTTTGCAGCTTTTCCACCTTACTAATACGAGGATTGCTGCCGACGATGGTAGAGAAGATCGAGTAAAATTCCGCCCATTCCGAGTATCCACCGCTGAACGTAGGGAGCGGCAAAGGAGGCAGCACTTGAAAACTTTGACCTAACCCTGGGTCAGCCTGCATGGTGGACATTCCGTTAGCAAGGGTGGAGTGGGCAGCAATTCGAGATGAGCGAAGGGTCGTCTCGTGCTCAATTTCTGCCTGTACCGTCGCTACGAGCTCCGAAACAGTCCATCGAAGGTCACTGCTGATCTGCAAAATGTCCAAATCCTCAAGCTCCCCGTGGATGGCCTTGAAGTCGCTGAGCATGGTGGCTATCTGACCATGTCGCACGTGTAGCATGGCATCATCCACCTTGGAAATAGGCTGAAGAGCTCCTTGGATCCTCTGTAAGTCCTGGAGAATACCCAGGGCCTTGAACTTTAAAATAGCACTCCGGGTTGGAGTGGGTGCTCCTGTGACGGCGCCGCTGGAGTTCATGATTTATTATATTGAGTTCCGAACAACCCGAAATAAATTTTATTTGCTCGTGGCGAACACGATCTGTCCCACTGTGTGTATATATATGAAGCTATGTACAGAGCGAATGCACTTGCGTTGTTGATCGTATGTTTGTGAAGTCTATGCGCGGGCGAATGCACTTGCGTTGTGGATCGTAAATATGTATGTGTGCTTGTGAACTAACGATTATGTTTAAGCCTGTATGTATGTATAATATAATAATATATTATAATTTGTTTTATTATTGTAAATAAACTTATTAGCCACGTATGATAATTTGATAATGATAATTTCACATAACACTGTTTACAAAATTGTTTTTGTTTTTGTTTTAGTAATTTGTTTATGTGTATATAAATATATTAACGATCACGTCGGGGTTCACCAATGTTTGGTCATCGAGAGTTTTCGATGCCGTAAATAAAAAATCCGAATTTAATTAATTTCAACGTTTTAAACTTTATTCAGGTCGCATATGAAATAAGGATTTATGAACAATATTTGAAATCCAATTTAGGATGCGAGCGCAGTAAGAAGACGAACGAGAGTGGCGCCAACCTTGCAGAATAGGCTGAGCGGATGCTCGCTAACTATAAACGCCGAAGTAGCAAAGCCGATCGGCCGAAAGAGTGTCGGCTTGCGACCAGCAAAACATCAGTTACTAATTAATTGTTGTGTTTAAATTAGTTGCTTGCTGCTTGACCCGACACAGATTATAGTAAAAAATTCGTTGTTACAACAGACGCTTCAAATATAGCATTAGGAGCGGTCACAAGAGGGTAAACCTATAACCTTTATATCAAAAACCCTCAATAAAACAGAACAAGCATACGTTACAAACAAAAAAGAATGATTAGCAATTGTTTGGGCATTAAAAAACCTAAGAAACTACTTATATGGCGTGGTTGGAATGGAAATTCAGAACGATCATCAGCCATTATCGTATTCGATATCTGACAAAAGCCAAATATTGACATGAAAAGTTGAGTATTCATTCATACAAAGTTTGACACCAAAATTCAATACCAACCAGGAACCAACTAATGTTGGCGATGTGGGCGATGCTTTATCCAGAGTCCAAATAAACAATTTGTCAGACGCATATATATCAGAGGATAGTTCAGATGAAAATACAATTCATTCTGAAGAAAGCAGCTTTGAAAATCGAAGAAACTAATAAACCACTTACCCAATTCAAAATTCAACTCCTAATCAGTACTGACAGATTAACAGTCTACGAATCAATAAATGTCTTCAATAATGTTAGACATATTATTGAGTATGATACTCCAGAGAATTTAGTAACGTTACTAAAAGAATATATTTCACCAAATATAACCATAGGCCTGCATTGTACCCTACAAGACCTTTACTTATTGCAAAAACCACTTAAAAGAAAATTTCGAAACAAATTCCTATTTACAAGAATTGTTGTACAAGACGTAGGAAATGAAGAAGATAAGGCATTTATTATTCAAGAGACTCATTGTCGCTCCATAGAGGATTAGACGAGAAATTACAAACAAATAACTATTTTTATTATTGGCCAAAATTGTTTGAAAAATTAAAAGAATATATAAAAATTGCGTCATTTGTAACCAGAGTTGCAATTCTGCTCTTGATGAGATCGGTCGTGTCGCGGATAAGCAAACCAAAAAACAAGCATATTCCCTTTTCCCTTTTGGGCCTCTTCGTAAACAAATCGTTAAATTTCTGACGCTGTCTTGTACAGTGTCGGCAGTTCAACTACAACAAAACATAACTGTAGTGCGCTAAGACTGCAGTCGCTGCCTCACTCTGCGCGCAGCCGCACAAGAGGGGTAAGCCAAACTTTAATTTGAAAATGGATGGACATTTTTCTAACTCCCAGCCTAGCATTAAGCAGATTGATTATGAAAAAATGTACCAAATAGTTGGAAAATCACCTTCTGAGATCAGGTCAGAGATCATCAGTGATCAATCTTTCCCAAAGACTCTACAACTTATCGAGTAATTGTTGATCATTTTGACAAATTGGAAATAGAATTTCACACTTACCAAATGAAGGAAGATACGCCTTATAGAATAACATATCAACTCATATATAACTCAACATATTTTTTATTAATATTAAGCCATGCGCAAAATAAATAATACGATATAGTATCACTTTGCCGTCAACGGGTTAAAATTGAAAGGATGCGCAAAACATCAGAAATTGCTCAATGTATAAGATGCCAAGAATATGGCCACACAGCGAAGTACTGTCGTCGACATCCCTTTTGTGCTCGATGTGGCGAAGATCATCATACAAATCAATGCCCTCGGCCCCTAGATCAACCGCCTACTTGTATGCACTGTGGTGGGAATCATACGGCAAGCTACAAGGGTTGCCAGAGGTATCAAGATTTCCTTAGACGATCTATGGGTCCCCCAAAGAAACAAACAACACGTCAACCACAAGAAAAACGTGAGCAACATCAGTCAACAGCAATTCACTAAGCAAATGCCTAACACTTTTGCAACCAATATCAGAGGTTTATCCTATGCCTCAATAGTCAGAAATGGAAATGGACCTGCCCAGCGTCGTCTACATGATCTCCAAGCGCACCAACAATTACAGAACTCGAATAAAAATGCTGTTCAACAACAACCGTAAATCGTTATCGAACTACCGAACTGAGCGGACGTGCTTTGTCCGAGCTCCGAAAACTTCACTTCGCTTATATTTTCGCCAAGCGAAAAGACACTGAAATACAATTTATTAAAGCGACAGACAAGCTTTTTTTTTTTATAACAGTTGTAATGTGCTAAACCAAAACTAGTGCATTGTTAAAAAAAAAAAAAAAAAATACGTACCACGCAATGAGCTCATTGAGCAACGACCAAGAACGAGCGTAGAAGTTCAGTGCGAACCAGGAGAAACGGCTTCTGCCCCCACTTTTTTCAACCCGCGATACCGAAGTGGAAAAATCGGCGCTTAAAAGCAACCCGCCTTTACTGACCGCTGAAACCCAAAGGGCACGGTCTTGCTCACCCGCTCTGCTCCACTCCGGCTCCCGCGTCATGGAGTTCGCAGTGTAAAACCCCCCTCCAATATCGAAACAAATTTCGCACCAACAACAAGCGGCGCTTCTAACTTCTGCAACAACAAAGAAAACCCCTGCAACTCAAAAAGTACCACGACGTCAACGACTACAGCGAGTACAAAAACAACGAAGCTCGGAAAGTGCCAAGTGGCAACGGCCACACACAGACTGGAATGGATCGCTACATCCAAATTAAGCGCAAGCTTAGCCCGCAGAGTAATCCGGCGGGTAACAAAACAAAAATTAACCGTGTCCTGAATAACGATAATGAACCAGACAGATCCACTACTAACAGATTTGACCTACTGGCGGAGGCTGAGGAAAACCAACCAGCCCAAGACACCGCAAAAAAACCCAAGCCCCTCCAATCTATATTAGGGAAGAAAGCTCGAGTGCCCTGGTCAACAAAATTGCGTCGTTGATCGGGAACGGGTGAAAACTTTCATGTTGTTCCGCTTATCAAAGGGAACATCCATGAAACAAAGGTGCAAACCAAGACCGAAGAGCACTTCCGAATCGTGTCCAAATATCTGGACACTGTACAGAAAAACTATTACACGTACCAGCTGAAAAGCAGTAAGGGCCTACAAGTGGTAGTAAAGGGAATAGAACCTGATGTTACCGCCGCGGAAATAAAAACCGCCCTTAAAGAAAACGACTTCGCCGCCAAGAATGTTATTAACATTCTAAATAAAGATAAAAAGCCACAACCCCTCTTCAAGGTCGAGCTTGAGCCTGAAAGCAGGTCGCTGAAGAAGAACGAAGTCCACCCAATCTACAACCGGCAATATCTTTGCATCGGAAAATCACTGTTGAAGAGCCACATAAACGCAACGGTCCAGTGCAATGCACTTAACCGTCAAAAGTATGGACGCACAAGTCTGTGTAGTCTGCGGGGACGCCCCACAACTCCACTAACTGCACTACAAACAAGGACAGTACCGTGAAGAAATGTGGAAAATGCGGAGGCAACCATACGGCAAACTATAGAGGATGTATTGTGTATAAGGAGTTAAAGAGTCGCATGCGTCAAGCGACAGCAACGCGCAACCAAAATCCACAGAATGCGTACGTTTCGTCAAAAACCACGCCAGACGTCTTCTTCGCCAAAGCTGCGAGATCCTCATTCGGTCCACTAAACACCACCAACGGCTTCTCCTATGCCGATGCTCTACGATCTGGAAGGGAAATTCCAATTCAGCCTAACTCTCAAAGCGCTCAACAGGCCCCAGAACAGCCACACAGCAAACGGAAACTATGATGCTTACCCTCCAACAAAGTATGATGGAGCTTATGTCATTCATGAAAACGACCATGCAAACGCTTGTTCAAAACCAGAACATGGTGATACAGCTGCTCGTAGCACAACAGTCCAAATAATCTATGCAGGCGCTACGAATATCAATGTGGAACGCCAATGGTGTCTCACGGCATAAACTAGAATTGTCACAATTCTTGACCGAAAACCATATTGACGTTATGCTACTGGTGGAAACGCATCTTTACAAGCAAATACAACTTTTATATAAGAGGCTACCGCACAGATCATCCAGATGGGAAAGCCCACGGCGGAACTGGAGTTCTAATCAGAGAACGAATTAAACACCATTTTCACAAAAGGTTTGCAACAAACTCTTGCAGGCCACATCGATACAAATTCAGTCAAGCAACGGAATCCTTTCAATTGCTGCCGTTTACTGCCCTCCCTCGCTTCTCAATCTCGGAAGGACAATTTATGGACTTCTACAATTCACTTGGGGATCGATGGGCAACTATGGTTTCGAAGAAACCATGGAACCATCGAACAAGTGAACAGATTAACATCCGAAATACGCTCAGCCTTCGAACAACCAGAATACTGCGGCGCTATTTTCCTCGACGTATCTCAAGCTTTCGACCGAGTTTGGCTCATCGGACTCATGCACAAAATTAAAACGTATTTGCCAACATACACCCACAAGCTACTGGAATCATACCTATTCAATAGGGTATTCTCAGTGAGATGCAACGCAGCTACTTCGGGCGACTACACCATCGAAGCTGGAGTTCCACAGGGAAGCGCACTCGGGCCGTGTCTATATGTTTTGTATACTGCGGATATTCCTACGAGCGCACAACTAACAACGTCAACGTTCGCCGATGATACCGCTATCCTTAGTCGCTCCAGATGCCCAACGCAGGCAACAACCCAACTGGCTAATCATCTCACAATAGTGGAAAGGTGGCTGTCCGACTGGCGCATTAAAATAAACGAACAAAAGTGTAAACATATAACGTTTACTCTTAATAGACAAACATGCCCTCCGCTTTTACTAAACGGTATGCAGATCCCTCAAGCTAACGACGTAACGTACCTTGGCGTTCACCTTGATAGACGACTTACCTGGCGTAAGCACATCGAATGCAAAAGATGCATCTAAAACTGAAAGCCAGCAGCCTCCACTGGATCATAAACTCACGATCGCCACTGTGCCTAGACTACAAGTTACTACTGTACAATTCAGTCCTAAAGCCAATCTGGACGTATGGCTCCCAGCTGTGGGGGAACGCGAGCAGCAGCAACATAGACATCATACAGCGCGCACAATCAAAATCCTGAGAACTATCACAGGGGCACCTTGGTATGTTCGCAACGAAAACATCCACCGGGATCTGGGCATCCTCGCAGTGAAAGACGAAATCCAGAAGCAAAAAGAGTCATACAAAGAAAACTGTCTTCGCACCCAAATTTTCTCGCTCGGGGATTGACTCGGGTTTCTAGCGTATCCCGCCTTAGACGCAACGACCTCCCAACCCAGCAATCGATTTTTAGGGCCGTCTAACTCCGTATCAGTCAATATGACTGTTAGTTAAGTTAAAAATATAAGATTTGATACACCTCTTGTTAGTCTCGCAAAGAGAAGATTCAAGAAATAAAAGCAACGTTAAAATAAAAAAAAAAACAACAACATGTGCTCGACGTCCAGTCAATATTAGAGCAACAGCAGCAGCAATTTTCAAAATGGCAACAACAGCTCCAGCAACAGCAGCAGCAGCAATTCTTTTTCGTGGCTACAGCAGCAGCAGCAGGAACAACAGCAACAAAACAAGAAGAACAGCCAACGACTTGAACGGCTCGAAAATATGGTTTTCGAAATGGCCAACTCAATCAAACAATGGATGGGGGATAAATCACTTCCCCAGCGCCACAACAACGTTTCAGCCTCACAATGAACAATCTTAGGATCTTTATCTGGGATGTCAATGGCATTTCCGGTAAAGCCAGAGAAGTTGAACTCTTTGCACACAACAACCGTATTGATATTATACTCTTAAGTGAGATAAGGCTTAATCGAGGAGAAGTAGTCAAATTATATGGATATTCCTTCTATCCAGCGTATAAACCATCACGGCATAATCATGGCATTGGATGATCGGCGGTATTGGTGAGAAGCTCTCTCAGTCATTTCCCACAAAGTGTTATTGAAACACAAAACATACAAATGTCTTGCATTAAAGTTGCCACAGGCATGGGAATTATGGATGTAAGAGCAATATACTGTCCTCCAAGGCACAGAATCGAAGAACGGCATTTCACTGACATACTCGCTTCCTGTGGTCAGAGGTATCTGATTGGTGGTGATTGGAATGCTCGACATTGGATGTGGGGCGACACTTAAAATTCACCTAGAGGACGTGAGCTAGTCGAATCTATCTCAGCTAGAGGTGCTAAAATTCTTGCTACTGGTTCACCAACTAGATACCCATATGTATCCGGTCACATAGCTACTTGCATTGATTTTGCATTATACCATGGGATACTTGATTCTCAAATAAATATCAGCCAAAGCTGGGATTTAGACTCTGATCACATTGCCCTAGTTGTTAATTTGCTAACTAATGGTGTTAATATCAGCCCAAATCCTAGGTTAATCACAAAACGCATTGATCTCACCGCTTTCAAACAACACCTAAAAAGCTCCTTTAAACTTAATTCGACTCTAAACTCGAAAGAGGACATTGAGAACGCCGTCGAAATTCTTTTTTTTTTTTTTTTTTTTTTATTAACGTTGCTTTTATTTCTTGAATCTTCTCTTTGCGAGACTAACAAGAGGTGTATCAAATCTGATATTTTTAACTTAACTAGCAGTCATATTGACTGATACGGAGTTAGACGGCTCTAAAAATCGATTGCTGGGTTGGGAGGTCGTTGCGTCTAAGGCGGGATACGCTAGAAACCCGAGTCAATCCTCGAGCGAGAAAATTTGGGTGCGAAGACAGTTTTTCTTTTGTATGACTCTTTTTGCTTCTGGATTTCGTCTTTCACTGCGAGGATGCCCAGATCCCGGTGGATGTTTTCGTTGCGAACATACCAAGGTGCCCCTGTGATAGTTCTCAGGATTTTTGATTGTGCGCGCTGTATGATGTCTATGTTGCTGCTGCTCGCGTTCCCCCACAGCTGGAAGCCATACGTCCAGATTGGCTTTAGGACTGAATTGTACAGTAGTAACTTGTAGTCCAGGCACAGTGGCGATCGTGAGTTTATGATCCAGTGGAGGCTGCTGGCTTTCAGTTTTAGATGCATCGTTTTGCATTCGATGTGCTTACGCCAGGTAAGTCGTCTATCAAGGTGAACGCCAAGGTACGTTACGTCGTTAGCTTGAGGGATCTGCATACCGTTTAGTAAAAGCGGAGGGCATGTTTGTCTATTAAGAGTAAACGTTATATGTTTACACTTTTGTTCGTTTATTTTAATGCGCCAGTCGGACAGCCACCTTTCCACAATTGTGAGATGATTAGCCAGTTGGGTTGTTGCCTGCGTTGGGCATCTGGAGCGACTAAGAATAGCGGTATCATCGGCGAACGTTGACGTTGTTAGTTGTGCGCTCGTAGGAATATCCGCAGTATACAAAACATATAGACACGGCCCGAGTGCGCTTCCTGTGGAACTCCAGGTTCGATGGTGTAGTCGCCCGGTAGCTGCGTTGCATCTCACTGAGAATACCTATTGAAGAGGTATGATTCCAGTAGCTTGTGGGTGTATGTTGGCAAATACGTTTTAATTTTGTGCATGAGTCCGATGAGCCAAACTCGGTCGAAAGCTTGAGATACGTCGAGGAAAATAGCGCTGCAGTATTCTCGTTGTTCGCAGGCTGAGCGTATTTCGGATGTTAATCTGTTCACTTGTTCGATGGTTCCATGGTTTCTTCGAAAGCCAAATTGGTGTGCCGGGATGATATTGCAAGTTTCCAGATGTGGTATTATGCGAGTTAACAAGCATTTTTCAAACAGTTTAGACAAACAAGATAGAAGGCTTATTGGTCTGTATGATGATAAAATTGTGTGGTCTTTTCCAGGCTTCGGTATCATTATAATAATGGATTTCTTCCACTTTTTTGAGAAATAGCCAAGATTAATGATTCCATTAAATAGTTTGCAGACGACCTCTATAGCGCATTTTGGAAGTTCGATCAGCATCTTTGGGGTCAATAGGTCACCACCGGGAGCCTTTTTTTGGTTTTAGCCCTCTTATGACTTTTTCGATTTCGTTCGGCCGGAATGGAGGTGCGGCTGGCTGAGGGGAGGACTCTGGCTGAATTACTGGCAGGAGGAATGAATTTGAGGCTGGGTTTGGCTGGAAGACACTTTGGAGATGTGTGGCGAATGTTTCAGCTCGGTCTTCGTTGCTGCGAGCCCAGCATCCCGAAGAGTTTCTTATCGGGGTGGTCGTTTCAATTGGGGCACTAAGATTTGGGTGGGCCCTCCACAGGGGGTTCTTTGTGCTTGTTGGCGAGAGATTCTGGATGTATCTCAGCTGTGCATTTTCTTCCTGTTGGTGAAGAGCCTGGTCGAGTGATCGGGTTGCTTCCTTAAGGCGTTGTTTTGAAGCTGGTGATCTGCTGTTTTGCCAATCACGACGCATGCGCCTCTTTTCTCGCACGAGCTGTTCGATTTGCTGATTAGATTTGAAGTGTTTGTTTCGGTCTACTTCTTTCCTATAGGAGTAGAGATTTTAGCTGCCGCAACGAATACTTCTTCCAGGGCGCTCGTAGTGTAGTCGATGTCCGATTCCATGTTAAAATCCGGGGCGAGTTCTATGGGCACTCACGTACTTTTGTATTTTAGCCAGTTTGTTTTTGTCGTCGTCAGACTGAAGGGATGTTCGGTTATTTCTGGGCTTTGAAGAAGCGTTAGAAGCACAGGCAAGTGGTCTGATGATAAGTCCGAGACTGCTTTGGCACTTATTAGACTGCGAGGTATGTTTTTTGTCACTGCAAAATCAATAAGGTCTGGGAGCTTTCGTGAGTCTGTTGGCCAGTATGTGGGACTTCCAGGGGAAACGTAGTCCAGTTTATTTTTCACATTTATAATTGCATTGTACAATTGTCTTCCTTTGGGAGTCACTAGACGTGATCCCCAGTGCGTATGTTTGGCGTTGTAGTCTCCTGCGGCTATAAATCGATCCCCAAGTGAATTGTAGAAGTCCATAAATTGTCCTTCCGAGATTGAGAAGCGAGGAGGGCAGTAAACGGCAGCAATTGAAAGGATTCCGTTGCTTGACTGAATTTGTATTGATGTGGCCTGCAAGAAGTTTGTTGCAAACCTTTTGTGAAAATGGTGTTTAATTTGTTCTCTGATTAGAACTCCAGTTCCGCCGTGGGCTTTCCCATCTGGATGATCTGTGCGGTAGATTGTGTAGCCTCTTATATGAAAGTTATATTTGCTTGTAAGATGCGTTTCCACCAGTAGCATAACGTCTATATGGTTTTCGGTCAAGAATTGTGACAATTCTAGTTTATGCCGTGGGACACCATTGGCGTTCCACATTGATATTTGTAGCCCCTGCATAGATTATTTGGACTGTTGTGCTACGAGCAGCTGTATCACCATGTTCTGGTTTTGAACAAGCGTTTGCATGGTCGTTTTCATGAATGACATAAGCTCCATCATACTTTGTTGGAGGCTGTGGCTGTGTGGCTGTTCTGGGGCCTGTTGAGCGCTTTGAGAGTTAGGCTGAATTGGAATTTCCCTTCCAGTTCGTAGAGCATCGGCATAGGAGAAGCCGTTGGTGGTGTTTAGTGGACCGAATGAGGATCTCGCAGCTTTGGCGAAGAAGACGTCTGGCGTGGTTTTTGACGAAACGTACGCATTCTGTGGATTTTGGTTGCGCGTTGCGGTCGCTTGACGCATGCGACTCTTTAACTCCCTTATACACAATACATCCTCTATAGTTTGCCGTATGGCTGCCTCCGCAGTTTCCACATTTCTTCACGGTACTGTCCTTGTTTGTAGTGCAGCAAGCGGACTTGTGGGCGTCCCCGCAGACTACACAGACAGCCCGAAGTGTGCAGTAAGACCATGTGTGTCCATACTCTTGACAATTAGTGCATTGCACTGGACCGTTACGTTTATGTGGCTCTTCAACAGTGATTTTCCGATGCAAAAGATATTGCAGGTTGTAGATTGGGTGGACTTCGTTCTTCTTCAGCGACCTGCTTTCAGGCTCGAGCTGGACCTTGAAGAGGGATTGTGGCTTTTTATCTTTATTTAGAATGTTAATAACATTCTTGGCGGCGAAGCCCTTTTCTTTAAGGGCGGTTTTTATTTCCTCGGCGGTAACATCAGGTTCTATTCCCTTTACTACCACTTGTAGGCCCTTACTGCTTTTCAGCTGGTACGTGTAATAGTTTTTCTGTACAGTGTCCAGATATTTTGACACTATTCGGAAGTGCTCTTCAGTCTTGGTTTGCACCTTTGTTTCATGGATGTTCCCTTTGATAAGCGGAACAACATGAAAGTTTTCACCGTTCCCGATCAACGACGCAATTTTGTTGACCAGGGCACTCGAGCTTTTTTCCCTAATATAGATTGGAGGGGGCTTGGGTTTTTTTTGCGGTGTCTTGGGCTGGTTGGTTTTCCTCAGCCTCCGCCAGTAGGGCAAATCTGTTAGTAGTGGATCTGTCTGGTTCATTATCGTTATTCAGGACACGGTTAATTTTTTGTTTTGTTGCCTGCCGGATTACTCTGCGGGCTAAGCTTGCGCTTAATTTGGATGTAGCGATCCATTCCAGTCTGTGTGGCCGTTGCCGCTTTGGCACTTTCCGAGGTTGTTGTTTTTGTACTCGCTGTAGTCGTTGACGTCGTGGTACTTTGAGTTGCAGGGGTTTTCGCTGTTGTTGCAGAAGTTGTAGCGCTGCTTGTTGTTGGTGCGAAATTTGTTTCCGATATTGGAGGGGGGTTTTACACTGCGAACTCCATGACGCGGGAGTCGGAGTGAGCAGAGCGGGTGAGCAAGACCGTGCCCTTTGGGTTTCAGCGGTCAGTAAAGCCGGGTTGCTTTTAAGCGCCGATTTTTCCACTTCGGTATCGCGGGTTGAAAAAGTAAGAGTTGAAGCCGTTTCTTTGGTTCACTGAACTTCTACGCTCGTTCTTGTGGTCGTTGCTTAATGAGCTCATTGCGTGGTACGTATATTTTTTTTTTCAACAATGCACTAGTTTTGGTTTAGCACATTACAACTGTTATAAAAAAAAAGCTTGACTGTCGCTTTTAATAAATTGTATTTCAGTGTCTTTTCGCTTATATTGGCGAAAATATAAGCGAAGTGAAGTTTTCCCGGAGCTCGGACAAAGCACGTCCGCTCAGTTCGGTAGTTCGATTACAATTCGAAATTCTAACAGAAAATATACATCGAGCTGCTACTGCTTCAACGCCACCTGATCCTGATCATCGTACCATAAGTTATGGCATTGTACCTAAAAGGGAAGGTAGGGAGTTGATCAAAAGAAAAAGACGACTTCGGAGAAGAGCGATTCGTTCTCAAGATCCAGTGGACCGATATTTATGGAATCGAGCAGCACAACAATTACGAACCCTTTTAAGCGAACATCGCAGCGATTTCTTCGAGCATAAATTGTCCTCCATGGACTACACCATTGACACAAACTACTCTTTATGGAAATGCACAAAATCGCTGAAACGACAACCTTTTAGACAGTTTCCCATCCGATGTCCTGATGGCGAATTTGCTAAAAACGAATTGGAACAAGCCAATGCTTTCGGTCAACACTTAGAGGATCGCTTCACTCCTTATGATTTTGCTACAATAGAATAAGTTCAAGAGACCCATCAGAGTTTGGAGACTCCATTGCAGATGTCATTGCCTATTAAACCTATAAGGATTGAGGAGATATCTGAAGTCATCGAATCATTGCCCAAAAATAAAGCTCCGGGTATTGATAGGATTTGTAACACTACATTGAAGGCCTTACCTATAAGAGCTATCCTATATATAGCATTAATTTTTAATGCCATTATTAAGATCCAAGTGTTTCCAAAGCAGTGGAAGTTAGCTGCAATTCAGATGATTCACATCCCCGGTAAGCCGGAGATTGATCCGGAGTCATATCGTCCAATCAGTCTCTTACCCTCCCTGTCTAAAGTTTGGGAAAAGCTAATTGCCAATCGAATCACTGTGATTATTAGTCAAAGCAGTATCTTACCAGATCATCAATTTGGCTTTCGAGGAGGACATGGCACAGTTGAACAAGTTCACAGATTGGTGAAACATATCCTGCAGGCCTTTGACGCTCTGGAGTACTCCAACGCAGGCTTTATCGATATGCAACAAGCTTTCGATAAGGTATGGCATGATGGCCTATTATGTAAAATTAAAAACCTATTACCTGCCCCGTTCTATGGACTTTTCAAATCATATTTGGAAAAACGAGAGTTCAAGGTTAAAGTTAGGAATACATATTCGAATAACTACCTAATGAGAGCAGGAGTTCCGTAGGGTAGCGTACTTGGACCGTTGCTCTATTCCTTGTATACTGCTGATATACCCAGCCCCAACAATGAACATATGATAGCTCCCCCAAAGCTCTTATTGCGACCTATGCAGATGACATAGCAGTCATCTACAACTCCAGTTAACGCCATGAAGCAGCTAATGGGCTGCAGCACTATCTCGAATCTCTTGCAGCTTGGTGCAAACGGTGGAATTTAAAGATTAATCCGTTGAAAACAACAAACACCTGTTTGGAGGAGCAGCCTTCACAAGCGAAATACCTTGGCATTACCCTGGACAAGCGCCTTACCTTTGGGCCACATCTTAAGGCCACGGCTAGAAAATCCAAAATGAGGACCCACCAACTGCGTTGGCTTCGTCCGTACATTTTTTTCTGTACGGGTTCTTCACTTAATAAATAAATAAATAAAAAAAAAAAAATTTGTAAGCAAAATAAATATTGCAGACATCCAACAGAAATTCACTTATCCAACTAGTGAAGGTGAAAATCTTCACATTGATATATTTTACGCACATAAAAAAGTTTTTTTAACATGTATTGCCGCTTATTCAAAATTCTTAACAGTCCTTTGACTGTAAAATAGAAAATAAGTTAAATATTGAAAACAAAGTACTAGAAATGTTACAACATTATCCACAACACATTATTACAACAAGTTTCACATCTGCGCAATTTCGTTCATTTATAAGTAGAAGTGCACACAATACACTTTGCAGATCCAAGACATAGCACTTCCAATGGTCAAATTGAAAGGGCACATTCAACACTCACAGAGATTGCTAGATGTATCAAAGATGAATACAATCTAACAAATTACTCTGAAATAATCATAAGAGCAGCTCAAAAATATTCATAGCATTCACTCAGTTACCAATGAAAAGCCATTGGATATACTATACAACAAAATAAACCATGTGAAAATACCAAACATTCTCCAACAAGCTCAAACAGTTATGCTAGCAACACATAACAAAGAAAATAAATAAAAGAACTATAATGTAGGAGAAATAATTTATGAAAAGAAATATGGGGAAAGAAACAAGTTAAAAAAAAGATATAAAAAATAGGTAGTTAAGGAAAACCAGGTTTAAAACCAGGAACTCTAGATTTAATTCTATCACAATTATTGCCAACAATATCTAAGAGAGGTATTAATGAATTGGGAACGGTTTTATAATGGTTAGCTGGTACCCCGGGCCATGACGATATAGTAACAATTAAAAATAAAATTAAAAATAAAATAAGAAAAAAAATAAAAAAATAGATATAATTTAGGAAGGTGCTATTTTAGTAAATGGAAATAATATTGTAAATGACTCTTGCCTAATAGGGTTGTCGGGTCAGGCAGCAGCCAGGCTTTTAATGTTTATGTTTAAATAATGTTTATGTAATGTTTAGTGTAATGTTTATTTATTAGGCTTAAGTTTGTACAAAAGCTTAGTTAATGGCAACGACTCTCTTTCGGCCACTCGACTCAACGGGCTTTCTATAGAGAGTTTTAGTTCGCAGTGTCTAGGTCGGGCCGCCCTCTCCATTATCGAGAGCTTTAGCTTCGCAGTGACCAGTCGGGCCGCCCTCTCTGTATTTTTACTTGAGTCCCTGCATGTACCATCAGCTGGTCTATCTGCGGATCATTCGGCTTCATCTGCATGCAGGAATAAACATTTGTAACGTTAAAAATTAACTAAGAACGGCGTTTTATTTTACTGGCATTGAAAACCCTAAATGACCAAACAAGGGTATTATTTAATAACATTCAATGGCACCACAATAATTAATAATATATCATATTCAAACGTAGATAATAAAATATTAGAATTTATTACAGCCCACAATTATAATAATTTTTAAATATCCGAATATTTAATATCCAACAATTCGGAACTGTCATTTGATAACATAAATAGCTTATATCCTTTTATTCAAATTATACAAACCAGAATACCACTAACATTAATTGTAATCACATTAATTTTAACATATATAATCTGGTTAATCATTTCTTAATTAAGAAAATATTGAAAACCATTAAAGCACGGCTTAGTAATATTTTAAAAACAAATAATTTGTCCGACCAAGAAACTCCTTGACTGCACCATCATTTGAATTTAGAAGGGGGTTGTTATCCAACTCATAAATTGCCTCACCAAATAGGCAATGTTCACATTATTTGCAAAACGTAGTAGCCCGCAGTTGTCTCCTAGTTTCCCCTCACTCGTTTCTGATGATCCCCAAATAATTATCCAGACTAAACATTAAGCTCCACTTGTAAACATTCCCATAAATTTTCCATGGATCGATCTTCCGATCTTATCACTCTCATCAATGACTCAATTACTGCATCAGAAAATTGTCCCTTTCTCGTAGAATCTCTTAGGGCCATTGTTTATTCTCTCCACGTACCGTTTTGGGTTATTGCTCTGAAGCAATGTTTGTTTGTAAGCAAGGTTTGTTGGTTATCTAGAAATTAAAAATTGGCATTCTTATTCCGGAACATGCATTTCACCCACAATCGGTCTAGCCTTAAGCATTTAAATAAAGTTTGTAAAACAAATTAGAAATAAAAAAAATTTTTTTTTAAATAAAACTTAAAAAATTAAAAATTTATTCTTTTAATAAGTGAACTTTGGGATTAATTTAATTGGCGCCCAACGTGGGGCCATGCCAATAAAGGTCTTTCTAAAAAATATTTACTTAAAAAATAAAAACAAATTAATTAGAATTGAAAGCACCAGCGTGCTCAAAAACTCATAAAAATCCCAATTCAATCGCGTTGAACAGGCAAGCCAAAGACTAGTGATTGGCAAAAATTCCAATAAAAAAATAAACAAAATATATACAAATCATTAAAAAACCATTAAAATAAAAATTTAGTGTTCAAAAACCGTGTTCACTGAAAAACAAATTAACAAATGAAAAACAACTGTGGTCACCGAAAAACAACACAAACAAAAAAATTTAATACAAAAAATAATACAAAAGAAATAATTAAAAAAATAAATACAAATGAAATAAATTAATTAAACAAAAACAAAAAATTCAATTAAATACAAAAGCTGATTAACTGATCCTGATAAGCTGATTAACTGAAGAAGGAAGGAAGAAACTCAACAGGACATCTAACTAAGGAGAACAGGATACAGATAGCAGGAACGAAGAAACCCAACAGGACATTTAACTATGGAGGACAGGATACAACATCATCGTGAGAAATTAAAGAAAAGCTTATCCTTAGTTACACATTAAATTTACATTACATTTAAAAAAAAATACTTACATAAAAAATGTTTATAAAATTAAGTCTTATCTCTTGAAAAATTAAAAACCTAAAGGTAAAAAATCTGGAACATATAATAAATAATTTTCAAAAATTAAACATGGCAACCGGTGGTGGACCAAAAAAGTTAGGTAGTGGAATGGGATTCAGTTCTAGATCTAGTTCTATCAATAGATTGATAAAAGTCCAGATAAATGAATTGACCACAAAAATTAATGAATTATCGGCCCGATTCGAAAGTAAGGAAAAAACCGTAGAAGGATATAAAATTCAGACCATTGATCCAAATATATGTGTTTAGGTGAGGGGCCGTTGTGCCGCTCACCTGAAGAGCGCATCCGCGCTGAAGAGCGCATCCGCGCTGAAGAGCGCACCCGCGCTAAAGAGCGCACCCGCGCTGAAAAGCGCACCCGCGCTGAAAAGCGCATCCACACTCGCCCCTCTGTGCCCTCTCTTCTCGCTCGTTGGTTGTCGTCGATCTCTTTTTTTTTTGTACTAGTTTCTAAGTTAAGTTAGTAATCTCATGTAAGCAGCCCAATAAAGCTGACCGCGTGATACCTACAAAAAGACGCCCCCGATTTTCAATTCAACATTTCATATTAGAGGTGGGCGCGGGCCTGTATTTTGGGACCCGGGCCCGCACGAAAACAAAATCTTTTTGAGAGGCCCGGCCCGGCCGAACACGAAACTTTTTCATCAAGGCCCGCGCCCGGCCCGGCCCGGCACGAAACTTATTTAAACATATTTCAAAATTTAAAAGACATGTTATTTATGTATACATATATATAAGTTCATATTTATTAATCCTAATTCATGTTTTTATTTTTATTTTATTTTTCAAAGTTTATGAATTTCACAATAGGACGCCAAATTTTAAATAGTGGTGTGCAAAGAAGTAAAATATTGTTTAAGCCAATCGATAGTAACATTGATAAGCAATTAAAATATGATAAATGGCGGTTGTAATTCGAAAATAAAAAAAAATAGCGCGGTCAAATCAAAATTGTTTTAAGGCCTATTTCGGGTTTTACGGGCCGGGCCGTTTTTGCAAAGGCCCGGGCCCGCACGAAGCCCGCACGAATCTTAATTTTAAGGCCCGGGCCCGCTCCGGGCCTGTGTAAGCCGCGGGCCACGAAAAAAAGCCCGGCCCGTGCCCACCTCTATTTCATATTTTCTGGAATCTTTGGCGGCAGCAGCGCCCCCTACCAAACATTGGTCCTTCGAGCCGGATAATTCCTGGCTTTTCTTCTGCCAGCAGTTCTCGGCATTGTTCCGCCAAAAGATAAGTACATTTTTCCGTCTCCATCTCTCTGCCGGTCTTCAGCAGTGATCCGAACATTAAATTTCGTTCACACTGCTGCAAGATTGTTTTTCCCTCCGTGTCAACTCCAAGTCCGAGTTTTCCGACACAACGGCAGGTTGAGTTTTTCTAATAATCTATAATAATCATAAAATTCTGCAAATTTTTCCATCCGTTTTTCATTCCGTTTTGTGTGCTGCCCATATTCCTCGCCGTTTTCGGCCTCTCCGTTATCCACTCGCTTGCCAACGGTCGAGGCATATGTGCATCCACATATATACATACGCACATACATATTATTTTGGTGCAATTAATCCGCAAGTGATCAGTGAAATTGTGTGGTGACAAAAAGAAGGCATAATTAATATTGGCCACCGGTGTGAATTAGTTCCGGAATTTCCAAATTCACCGAACAGTCCGCCGCTTTCGTAATATTTGTTTTTATCTTCCTCAATCAGTGTAATTTTTTACACCACATAACTTTTCTGTTCCCCCAACTATACAGTCCACTTATCAATGCTCCACTGTGTCAATATCCGTACCTGCATGCATGTCCATATATTTCCAAATATTTTCTGACTCCAATTTCAGGAAATATATAACCGATAAAAATTAACTTATACAGTCCACTTATCGATGTTCCACTGTGCCATTATATGCCCTACATGCCCTTTCCCTACTTGCATGCATGCCCATATATTTCTAAATATTTTCTGCCTCCAATTTCAGGAAATATATAACCAAATAAATTAAAAAAATCAATTAATTATAAATTCATGTATTTATAATTATAACTACTAAAATTTATTAACTTCTTATTTTCCGTTCGAGCAAAGGGCCAGGGTTTTTTTAATTCACCTTTCCGGCCACTCGTCAAAAATTTAATTATCAAAAAATTTTAATTAAATAATTTACTTGTCTATCTTCTGTCAGAATCGAGCCGCGGTTTCAATTCCACCGTTCCAGCTTCGGCATAATTAACCTCAATTGATTAAAACTTGAGATTTTCAACCCCACCCGTCTGTCTCCATAATAATTAAATCCGACAATTAGGCAAAAATTAATTATTTATTTTCTCTCTGTGTTAAATCCAAGCCAAGGTCAAGTCCACCTTTTCGGCTCCGCAAATTCGAAAATAGTTAGGAATTGAATATTTACGTACAAGCCATACTGGTCGAAATATACATATATCGACAGCCATCAATTATTTCTCCGAACGAGCACGAATTTTCCGGTCCTTTTCCATTTTCCGCTCCGGCATTTTACCTAACGTTGCTCCTACTCCGCATCTGGCAACATCCGCCTAGAATCTCGACGAGCCTTGGCCCATCTGGGGTGTTTTGTCTTCCTGAAGTTTTTTCCCACATCCACATTTTTTCCACATTTTCCCACATCGACATCGGCGCTACTAATTCCCACTTGGCCTTGCAATCGCATTTCGTCCGAGATCTCACCGGTCTCATCACATTAGTGACCGGCTACCGCTTCGAACGAGCCCCCTATTGCCCACGTCAGTCGACAAGCACTGACCAGCGAATTGGTGTCTGAGAATGCCCACGGGAGACGACCAAAAGCCACGTCCGATCCCAACCATCCGTTTGGAGAGATCTCAATCCGCTTCTCCGCGGACGCCTCTTTTAAAGTCTAAGGCGTACAGTGCCATTCCAAGGTCAAAGAGTGACGAACCCGTCAGTACAATCCCCGGTCCTTCTCAGAGGCAGACTCGTTCCGTCGCAAAAATGGCTCAAAGTGCGGTCGACGTGGCGCTGAAGAAGTTCATCGCTACAACAGATCGAGTTAGCCAATTTGAGGCCAACATAAATACTCCGGGCGCCAGAGAACCGGACGTGGGCTCCCAATACATGTGCGAAGCCCATCGGGACCAAATTCGGGCACTGTGGGAGAAGGTGGAGAAAAGCTACGAGAGCTGCTCCGATTTGCTAGCCGAGTCCGGCGACAATGCGGCCATCTCGACAGTGCTGGAATCGAAGTACAGCTACTGTTACTCCGTCTACTCGAGATGTATTGCCCAGCTTCGGGAGAGAATTGCTTCCCAATCTACTCAGGCTTCCGTCAATGTCCACACGCCCGCGCCCACAGGCTGCCGGTTACCTCCGGTGGATACCGAGGTCTTCGCGGGTGATTATCTTCGGTGGCCCACCTTCAGAGACTTGTTTACGGCCATTTACATCCAAAACTCGCGGCTCACCCCGGTAGAGAGGTTGTTCCACTTACTGTCCAAAACAAGGGGAGACGCCCACGCCATTGTCTCTAAGGCTCCGCTTACCCATGAGGGGTTTGTCGTCCCTACTGGTCAATAGCCAGTTGAAAATCCTTTTCAACCTCCAGGCTATTTCTCAAGAGTCCGGGGTCGCGCTGAAAGAGCTCCAAGCCACCATTCAGAGTTGTCTGACAGCCCTCGCAATGTCCGCCATCAATGTTGAGGCTTGGGACTGCCTCCTGGTGTTTATGATTTCCTCAAAGCTCCCCAAAGTCACACTTTCCATGTGGGAGCAATCCGTTCATAACAAGGCCGAAATTCCAACATGGAAGGAGTTAGACAACTTCCTGACAGAGCGCCATCGCACTCTAGAGGCAATCGACGACGTCAGGCCTAGTGGCTCCGGGCAACTTCCGCCAAGGTCGGGAATTCCTATTGCCCCCGCTCGGAGGCTCAATTCCCACGAGACTCGAGTGGTTCCGGGTCAAAAGGGCTGCGATCTCTGTTCGAGGGAGGACCACCCCGTTCGCTTATGTCCGCGGTTTCTAAATATGGATGTAAATGGGCGCTTTGACTACATTACAAGGAAGCAGTTATGTCTAAACTGTTTTGGGCGAGGGCACCAGCAGCGAGACTGCACGAGCGCCCGTACCTGTTTCACCTGCCACAGCCGACACCACACCCTCCTGCACCGCGGCAATCCGTTCGCTACCGCTCCAAGTCCGCCTATGCCGCCTACCGCTCCAAGTCCGCCTACGCCAGCAAACGGCTCAGAGGATCAGTCGAATGTGCAGGTGTATTTCGCTTCCGGGTCAGGAGCAGTCATACTGGGCACGGCCCTTACCAACGTGTGCCATTTGGGGTGCACCGTCCAGGCACGAGCACTAATAGACTCAGGGTCCGAAGCGACCTTCATAACAGAACGACTGTTCAACCTCGTCAAGCCTCCCTTCAAGACGATTCAAGCCCAAGTTTCCGGCCTTAATCAAACCATTTCCACGCAGTCTACTAAATTGTGCCATTTCTCTATTCTGTCGCCGTCAAGACCCGGGCTACAATTAGAGACTTCGGCTTACGTTCTTCCGGAGTTGGCAGGAAATCTGCCATCATATCCGATTTCGCGAGATCGTCTCAAGGGGCTGCCCAATATTACCCTGGCGGACCCCAACTTCTTTGAGAGCTCCCAAGTCGATGTGTTATTAGGAGCTGACATTCTTCCGTCCATTCTCCTCGGTAATTCCAAGGCTAATATCTGCGGGTCGCTTCTCGGTCAGGAGACCATTTTCGGATGGGTGCTGACCGGCCCATTATCTCCAGCCAACCCCCGCAGCGTGTCTGTTTTTTCCGCACGAGTTGCCCGCAGCCTCGGTGACTCACTGGTTCAGGGTTTCGATTCCGGATGCGAGCATAATTCTGTTACGACTCCTTCTTCGATTTACACATCGCATCACGCTGCACGGTGGCAATCAGCTGATGATCCGACTGATCCGGGTCTAATTCTAGATTCCAAGGTCATATTCAGCACGATGTCGCCACGCCCACGCAACGCCCCGTCGCTGGAAAGCAGATGTACTCGAGGTACACTATTCTACCGATGCCGAGTCTGCAATGGGAGTCATCCGTTGAAGAAGTGTCGGCGCTTCCTACGCCTTAGTGCCGAGGAGCGGCTCCGAGTGGTTCTCGTGAACCGCTATTGCTCGAGCTGCCTGGCCCACGAGCACTCCGACGGATCCTGTCGGCGTGGGGACGGCTGTAAGACGTGTGGTCAGGATCACCACACGCTGCTGCACCCCGGGACCAAGGAGCACCGGTCACCGCCCACGGGAGACAGTACACCTGGTGTCTCGCTCTCTCGTCGGCCGTCATCCGCCAACTCCCGGCGCGGTTCGGGTGCTTCTCGCCCTGCGTCCGCCATTTTCCGGCACTCACAAGCCGATCCACGGCCATCGACTTCCCGGCGCTCGTCGGCAACTCCTCGGCATTCTTCCGCCACTGGCTGGCAGTCGTCAAGCGCTCCACTGCTTTCGTCCGCCACTCATCGGGTGCCGTACACCGCTCTTCCGCCCCCGTCATCCGCGCCTAGGCAACTTTCCGCCTCTCCTCGAGGGCCCCCGCAGGACGCGCTCGCTGCGCCCACCCTATCGTCGCTGCTGAGACGGAACAGCGTCAACATCGGGACCCGGATTTTCGACACGGGGGCCTTCATCGACCGTGTACGCTCTCTAGCTGCAGTGACGCATAGCTAGCGACGAGGGATATGTTGCAACCCGAGCGATTGCAAGGGGGGGAGGATGTTTACGTGAGGGGCCGGTGTGCCGCAACTTTAAGAGCGTACCCGCGCTGTAGAGCGCACCACCACTGAAGAGCGCACCCGCGCTGAAGAGCGCATCCGCGCTCGCCCCTCTTTGCGCTCTCGCTCCTTCGCCGGACGTCGTCGATCGTAGTTTTCCTATTACTTTTTGCACTAGTTTTTAAGTAAGTAATCTCATGTAAGCAGCCGAATAAAGCTGACCGCGTTTACCATCCGAAAGACGCCCCCGACTTCTTATTTCAACATTCTAATTTTTTCTGGAATCTTTTTGCGGAACCACGCCCCCCTACACATAATCTTTCTATTATAACCTGTTAGGCCAAGAAAGCTCCTAAGCTCTCTGATATTTTTTGGAATTGGGTAATTTTGTATTGCTGCGATTTTAACTGGGTCTGTTTTGATTGCATTATAAGAGACTATGTATCCGAGAAATTTGGTTCCTTGCGAAAAAAATTTGAATTTTTATAAAGAATTTTTCATTTTGGTTTTAAAATGATATTTATTATTCTAATTACGTAAATCATTAAAATGTTCCTCTACTGAATTTGAGAAAATTATTATATCGTCCATATAGACGTGGCAAGTTTTTCCAACCTTATCTCTTAAAATGTCATCCATTGCTTGTTGGAAAATTCTTGGGGCGTTAGTTAGGCCAAAAGGCATTCTTAAAAATTCTTTTTTTACCGTTATTTATAGAAAAGACGTTTTTTGAATGACGGATTCTCTCATTAATATTTGATGAAAACCTGATTCTAGGTGGAAAAAAATTTGCTTTTCCCAGATTAGCTAATATAACAGATGGATCCTGCATAGGGTATCTATCGGGAATTGTGTTTTCAATTAATTTTTTTAAATCAATGACAAGTCTTTGTTTTGGACTGCCATCTTTATTATATCCTTTTTTCGGAACTACAAGAACTGGAGAATTATACGGACACCTGCTAGGTTGTATGATTTTTTCGAACAACATTCTTTTAATTTCCTTTTTAACAAATTCTGCTACGGATTGGCATAAGGGTATTGTTTTCCATATATGGGTCTATCATGTTCCAAGTTTGTTTCCCCTCTAATATCAGTTTGGAAATAAATTTGCATATTTATTTTAGAGTGTTCATCTTTGATATGGTTTATTATTATATTTCTTTATTCTTCAATATCATTTTCTGATTTCAATTTTATGTTGTTTAGGCAATGTTTTTTATTTTTTTTGTTGCCTGAAGTAGGTTGTGAGGCTGTTGACCTTAGATCTTCATTTTTTGATTGGAAGGATTTTATTGAACTAAAATTGGTGACCCCGACGTGATTTAGTTAATATAATTAACAATTTAAAAAACTATTGACCCGCGAAAAAACATTTAAAAAACATATATACATACGATCCACTTGCAAGTGCAATGGCCCGCGTATAACGCTTGCACACATATATATGTTCCACAATGCTACTTGCGGTTCTGAGCGCACTGTGGGACAGATCATATTCGCCGCGAGAAAATATAGTTCAACGATAAATTATGGCGGAGTTTCTGGAGCAGCGACGCAGGACGTTGGAGGTTTTGGATGCGACCACTGGCCACAACTATGGAGCTCATCCCTGGCTGCGATGGAGTACTTCGAGCGGGACGGATTATGCAGAGCCTTTCCCCTTACGGAGCTGTAGTCATAGTCGCTTGTTTCGACGCAGACTGAATTTGATTTAACTTGTTTTAACTGGGTAAAATATTTGTTTATTAAGAATTCGTTCAGAGGGTGATTACATTTTTCCTCGTTATGGCATAGATCTTCTTTACACTTTTTATTGTGAAAAAGTATTTTTCCTCTTTCCCATAATATTGTATAACTCCCTTTTTGGGGTCGATTATAGCACATATTTTTTACGAAGAATATAACCGACTGACAAGTCAGTTTCTAAACCCTGGATTTCATAAAAGATATATTTAATATTGAAAATTGTTATCATGTGATAGTATTTTATTATCGAATATCCGTTTACTGTTGAAGCCCTTTTATAAATATTTTAATATATTCATTTTTATTTAAATATATTTCCTTTTTAATGTAACAAGCGGTTGCGCCTATATCAATTAGTACTTTAAAATTTTTATTTTCTTTTTTGTCAAATCGTATTAAGTAAGGTAATCTTACTCTTGCCCTTCCCCTAAAAAATGGTGCTTCTGAATATTATTAATTTTCATGGTTTTATTTTGTGATTTACTGTATTCTCAAGGTCTCGCTTTACTGGAAAATTACTTGGGCCAGCTGCTTGATTTGCAAAGTTTTATAATATAATTTTTGATAATAGTTTGGTCGACCTGAATACGGACGTTCTTAATTTTGGTTTGTGCTAAAATTTTGGGTATATCCCCGACGATAATTATTAGATTGCCCTTTTGGTCGGTTTACGAACTGTATGGAAGGATCGACTTCCATTGGTTCCGGGGTTTGCTGTCCATGAACGTTATTCTGGTCGAAATTAGTCTGTTAGGGCCAACTTTGGTTTTGGCCGTTTCCCTATTGATTTTTAGGTTTATTAAAATTTTGTTTTGTTAGGACCGAATTAAACCTTAGGTAATTATTTTGCCTTCGGGTTTCATTTTGAAAGCCGTAATATCCATTGGCGAATTGTGCTCTTAAATTATTGGATTCCAGTTCTTGCACTTTTGCAAAGACGTTTGCTACGGGTGCTATTGATCCGCTTAGACCAGAAATAAAGATTCTTAGAGCATCGCTCCTAATTACTTTATTAGTTTCTTTTGTAATTTCACTTTCTTTACCATATGTCATTATGGTTTTATTGATCAGTAGGTTCATCTTTTTATTTACCTCGTTTAGAACTCGTTATAGAAAGTGTGGTTAACGCTATAAAATATTGTTCACTGTTTATTTTATATAAACTTATTGCTGTCTCTGCAGCCTCCCTCCAGCCTACATACTGAGTTTGCTCCCCGTTAATTTTGGGCAGAGCTTTAATCACTTCTAATGTTGTATCACCACTTACATATGGTTTGGTAGGGGGCGCTGCTGCCGCCAAAGATTCCAGAAAATATGAAATGTTGAATTGAAAATCGGGGGGCGTCTTTTGTTTAGAGTATAACGCGGTCAGCTTTATTGGGCTCCTTACATGAGATTACTAACTTAACTTAGAAACTAGTACAAAAGAAAAGAGATCGACGACAACCAACGAGCGAGAAGAGAGGGCACTGAGGGGCGAGTGTGGATGCGCTTTTCAGCGCGGGTGCGCTCTTTAGCGCGGGTGCGCTCTTCAGCGCGGATGCGCTCTTCAGGTGAGCGCTGCCACCCTCACCCTAAACATTCTCCCCTTGCAATCGCTCGGGTTGCAACAGATCCCCTCGTCGCTAGCTATGCGTCACTGCAGCTAGAGGGCGTACACGGGTCGATGAAGGCCACCGTGTCGATAGTCCGGGTCCCGATATTGACGCTGTTCCGGTTCAGCACTTGACGGCTGCCGGCCAGTGGCGGAAGAATGCCGAGGAGTTATCGAAGAGTGCCGGGAAGTCGGCGGCCGTGGATCGGTTTGGGAATGCCGGAAAATGGCGAACGCAGGGCGAGAAGCACCCGAACCGCGCCGGGAGTTGGCTGATGACGGCCGACGAGAGAGCGAGACACCCCGTGTACTGTCTCCCGCTGGCGGTGACCGGTGCTCCTTGGTCACGGGGTGCAGCAGCGTGTGGTGATCCTGACCACACGTCTTACAGCCGTCTCCACGCCGACAGGATCCGTCGGAACGCTCGTGGGCCAGGCAGCTCGAGCAATAGCGGTTCGCGAGAGCCGCTCGGAGCCGCTCCTCGGCACTAAGACGTGGGAAGCGCCGAACATTTTTCAATGGATGGATCCCATTGCAGACTCGGCATCGGTAGGATTGTGTACCTCGAGTACATCTGCTCTCCAGTGACTGTGCGTTGCGTGGATCAGACGGATCATCAGCTGATTGCCACCGTGCAGCGTGATGCGAAGAGTAAATTAAAGCAGGACTCGAGACAGAATTGTGCTCGCAACCTGAATCCAATTCAGAACTGATCCGTGTGGGCACCTCTCCCTGATCCAGTGAGTCACCGAGGCTGCGGGCAACTCGTGCGGAAAAACAGACACGCTGCGGGGGTTGAATGGAGATAATGGGCCGGTCAGCACCCATCCGAAAATGGTCTCCTGACCGAGAAGCGACCCGCAGATGTTAGACTTGGAATTACCGAGGAGAATGGACGGAAGAATGTCAGCTCCTAATAACACATCGACTTGGGAGCTCTCAAGAAGTTGGGGTCCGCCAGGGTAATATTGGGCAGCCCCTTGAGACGATCTCGCGAAATTGGATATGATGGCGGATTTCCTGCCAACTGCGGAAGAACGTAGGCCGCAGTCTCTAATTGTAGCCCGGGTCTAGACGGCGACCGAATGGAGAAATGGCACAATTTCGTAGACTGCGCGGAAATGGTCTGATTAAGGCCGGATACTTGGGCTTGAATCATCTTGAAAGGAGGCATGACGAGGTTGAACAGTCGTTCCGTTATGAAGGTCGCTTCGGACCCTGAGTCTATTAGTGCTCGTGCCTGGACGGTGCACCCCAAATGGCACACGTTGGTAAGGGCCGTGCCCAGTATGACTGCTCCTGACCCGGAAGCGAAACACACCTGCACATTCGACTGATCCTCTGAGCCGTTTGCTGGCGTAGGCGGACTTGGAGCGGTAGGCGGCATAGGCGGACTTGGAGCGGTAGCGAACGGATTGCCGCGGTGCAGGAGGGTGTGGTGTCGGCTGTGGCAGGTGAAACAGGTACGGGCGCTCGTGCAGTCTCGCTCCTGGTGCCCTCGCCCAAAACAGTTTAGACATAACTGCTTCCTTGTAATGTAGTCAAAGCGCCCATTTACATCCATATTTAGAAACCGCGGACATAAGCGAACGGGGTGGTCCTCCCTCGAACAGAGATCGCAGCCCTTTTGACCCGGAACCACTCGAGTCTCGTGGGAATTGAGCCTCCGAGCGGGGGCAATAGGAATTCCCGTCATGGGTAAGCGGAGCCTTAGAGACAATGGCGTGGGCGTCTCCCCTTGTTTTGGACAGTAAGTGGAACAACCTCTCTACCGGGGTGAGCCGCGAGTTTTGGATGTAAATGGCCGTAAACAAGTCTCTGAAGGTGGGCCACCGAAGATAATCACCCGCGAAGACCTCGGTATCCACCGGAGGTAACCGGCAGCCTGTGGGCGCGGGCGTGTGGACATTGACGGAAGCCTGAGTAGATTGGGAAGCAATTCTCTCCCGAAGCTGGGCAATACATCTCGAGTAGACGGAGTAACAGTAGCTGTACTTCGATTCCAGCACTGTCGAGATGGCCGCATTGTCGCCGGACTCGGCTAGCAAATCGGAGCAGCTCTCGTAGCTTTTCTCCACCTTCTCCCACAGTGCCCGAATTTGGTCCCGATGGACTTCGCACATGTATTGGGAGCCCACGTCCGGTTCTCTGGCGCCCGGAGTATTTATGTTGGCCTCAAATTGGCTAACTCGATCTGTTGTAGCGATGAACTTCTTCAGCGCCACGTCGACCGCACTTTGAGCCATTTTTGCGACGGAACGAGTCTGCCTCTGAGAAGGACCGGGATTGTACTGACGGATTCGTCACTCTTTGACCTTGGAATGGCACTGTACGCCTTAGGCTTTAAAAGAGGCGTCCGCGGAGAAGCGGATTGAGATCTCTCCAAACGGATGGTTGGGATCGGACGTGGCTTTTTGGTCGTCTCCCGTGGGCATTCTCAGACACCAATTCGCTGGTCAGTGCTTGTCGACTGACGTGCGCAATAGGGGGCTCGTTCGAAGCGGTAGCCGGTCACTAATGTGATGAGACCGGTGAGATCTCGGACGAAATGCGATTGCAAGGCCAAGTGGGAATTAGTAGCGCCGATGTCGATGTGGGAAAAAGTGGAAAAATGTGGATGTGGGAAAAAACTTCAGGAAGACAAAACACCCCAGATGGGCCAAGGCTCGTCGAGATTCTAGGCGGATGTTGCCAGATGCGGAGTAGGAGCAACGTTAGGAAAAATGCCGGAGCGGAAAATGGAAAAGGACCGGAAAATTCGTGCTCGTTCGGAGAAATAATTGATGGCTGTCGATATATGTATATTTCGACCAGTATGGCTTGTACGTAAATATTCAATTCTAACTATTTTTGAATTTGCGGAGCCGGAAAGGTGGACTTGACCTTGGCTTGGATTTAACACAGAGAAAATAAATAATTAATTTTTGCCTAATTGTCGGATTTAATTATTATGGAGACAGACGGGTGGGGTTGAAAATCTCAAGTTTTAATCAATTGAGGTTAATTATGCCGAAGCTGGAACGGTGGAATTGAAACCGCGGCTCGATTCTGACAGAAAATAGACAAATAAATTATTTAATTATAATTTTTTGATAATTAAATTTTCGACGAGTGGCCGGAAAGGTGAATTAAAAGACCCTGGCCCTTTGCTCGAACGAAAAATAAGAAGTTAATAAATTTTAGTAGTTATAATTATAAATACATAAATTTATAATTAATTGATTTTTTTAAATTTATTTGGTTATATATTTCCTGAAATTGGAGGCAGAAAATATTTAGAAATATATGGGCATGCATGCAAGTAGGGCAAGGGCATGTAGGGCATGTGATGGCACAGTGGAACGTCGATAAGTGGATTGTATAAGTTAATTTTTATCGGTTATATATTTCCTGAAATTGGAGTCAGAAAATATTTGGAAATATATGGACATGCATGCAGGTACGGATATATGTATGTAAGGGCATGTGGGCATATAATGGCACAGTGGAGCATTGATAAGTGGACTGTATAGTTGGGGGAACAGAAAAGTTATGTGGTGTAAAAAATGACACTGATTGAGGAAGATAAAAAACAAATATTACGACAGCGGCGGACTGTTCGGTGAATTTGGAAATTCCGGAACTAATTCACACCGGTGGCCAATATTAATTATGCCTTCTTTTTGTCACCACACAATTTCACTGATCACTTGCGAATTTTTCGCGGATTAATTGCACCAAAATAATATGTATGTGCGTATGTATATACATATGTGGATGCACATATGCCTCGACCGTTGGCAAGCGAGTGGATAACGGAGAGGCCGAAAACGGCGAGGAATATGGGCAGCACACAAAACGGAGACGGATGGAAAAATTTGCAGAATTTTATGATTATTATAGATTATTAGAAAAACTCAACCTGCTGTTGTGTCGGAAAACTCGGACTTGGAGTTGACACGGAGGGAAAAACAATCTTGCAGCAGTGTGAACGAAATTTAATGTTCGGATCACTGCTGAAGACCGGCAGAGAACTGCTAGCAGAAGAAAATCCAGGAATTATCCGGCTCGAAGGACCAAAATGTGTAGGGGGGCGTGGTTCCGCAAAAAGATTCCAGAAAAATTTAGAATGTTGAAACAAGAAGTCGGGGGCGTCTTTCGGATGGTAAACGCGGTCAGCTTTATTCGGCTGCTTACATGAGATTACTTACTTAAAAACTAGTGCAAAAAGTAATAGAAAAACTACGATCGACGACGTCCGGCGAAGGAGCGAGAGCGCAAAGAGGGGCGAGCGCGGGTGCGCTCTTCAGCGCGGGTGCGCTCTTCAGTGGTGGTGCGCTCTACAGCGCGGGTGCGCTCTTAAAGTTGCGGCACACCGGCCCCTCACGTAAACAGATTATATTATAGTTTATATTATAAATATTATATTATATTATATTATATGTATAAGATTATATATTACTATATTATAGAAAAGATTATTTTGGTTACAACACTTAACCAATTAAAAATTCAAATCTTAATCACTACTGGCAGATCAATCTGCCTACGAATCAATAAATGTCTTTAATAATGTTAGACATAGTATTTAGTATGATAGTCCAGAGACTTTAGTAACGCTACTAAAAGAATATATTTCACCAAATATAACCATAGGCCTATACTGTACCCTACAAGACCTTTACTTATTGCAAAAACTACTAAAATAAAATTTCGGAAACAAATTCCTATTTACAAGAATTTTGGTACAAGACGTAGAAAATGAGGAAGATAAGGCATTTATTATTCAAGAGACTCATTGTCGCGCCCATAGAGGATTAGACGAAATTGTAACCAAAATAAATATTGCAGACATCCAGTAGAAATTCACTAATCCAACTAGTGAAGGTGAAAATCTTCATATTGATATATTTTACGCACATAAAAAATTTTTTTAACATGTATTGACTTATATTGCTTATTCAAAATTCTTAACAGTCAAAGAAATAGAAAATAAGTTAAATATTGAAAACAAAGTACTAGAAAGGTTACAACATTATCCATTAGCTAAAACCGTCATGACAGACTACGAACCAAGTTTCACATCTGCGCAATTTCGTTCATTTATTAGTGGAAGTGGACTCACAATACACTTTGCAGATCCAAGACATCCAATAGAATACTTCACAAAGATAATACTAATCTTAAGTCTATTTTTTTTTTCTAACTTACAGATAACAATGCATTCCGCAATACTTCTATTTCTGATCATAGTTACAACAACATCCGAAATAATTAATTATTCGAATCATGATTTCTTTCTTTACAAAGACAATAAGGACGTTTTGATCTATGACTCTTATGCTGAGCTATTTCATGTTACCAACATTACTCTTTATAAAGAAATTATGAAAACATAGCTTAACCACATAAAAAATACTAATAATGATAAATTTTACTGGGAAATTTCATATAATTTAAGAACTCTAGATTTAATTCTATCACAATTATTGCCAACAAGATCTAAGAGAGGTATTAATGAATTGGGAACGGTTTTATAATGGTTAGCTGGTACCCCGGGCCATGACGATATAGTAACAATTAAAAATAAAATTAAAAATAAAATAAGAAAAAAAATAAACAAATAAATAAAAACAATATAATTTAGGAAGGTGCTATTTTAGTAAATGGAAATAATATTGTAAATGACTCTTGCCTTATAGGGTTGTCGGGTCAGGCAGCAGCCAGGCTTTTAATGTTTATGTTTAAATAATGTTTATGTAATGTTTAGTGCAATGCTTAGTGTAATAAGCATTGCCCTAAATTTACGTCGTACGCCGTTTGCCTAATTACATACTACTAAAATTTTTCTGCCGCTTATACGTCGTTTGCCTAATTCCCTACAAATTCAACTGCCCACTTAAGATACCTGTCTAAGATTCAGGATTGTGAAAAAATAAATAAGATTCAGGATCGTAAAAAAATAAATAAAATTGATGAACAAAAAAAAATGCTTATTTACAAAAATTATATTCATGTTGCTGCAGTTTATTTAAAAGTATATTTTACTTCAATTCGTTTGTAATTAACTTAAAATGAATGATAAAGATCAAATAATTATTTTAAAAAAATTTCCAAAATTTTATTATGGTGTTGCATATCATTTAAAAGGATTTTTACTCCAATTCTTTTTTAATTAATTTAAAATTAACTCGGACTTATATAACGAAATTAAATTTTATAACATAAAATATAATACAGAATTTTACAAGGAGTAAGTATATCACAAGAAAACCTTTTCGTAGAAAAGTAAAAATCCACCCTGAAGGGTCAAGAAAAACAAAAAGGAACCCATTGACCTGCTGCGATCCCTTTTTATCACTTTCTTGCAGGATGAAAGGTCAATATGTATTTTTATTTAGGAGTATATATATATTTGAGTGTATATTTGATTGTGGATTTACGTTCCCACCAACATATACATGCATACACGGATATGACGCAAGAAATCAGCCGATTGCCTATTTACTCCCTACTGTAGGCTCTAGGCTCTAAGCGTTATCTTTTCTTTCGAGTCTTCTGATTGGTTTCCCGGTTCATTAACCGGAAAAATTTGTGGAAAATTGGTGTGGTTTTCATGTGTTAACTCATGTACATGTATTGATGATACCAATACATTCAAACACAAGTACCTGTTTTCCGTTTTCGAGGATCAATAGGTTTTGAGGTTTATGCTAAGAATCAAATTTTTAGTATAAATCTTGCCTTGCCGGTTAAAGAAATTTTTACGCTTTTTCTTTTTTACAAAAAATAAAAAACAAAAACCTAAAAACATAAAAATGGAGTCGAAAGTTGCATGTGACTTGTGCTCTAAAGTTATTAGTGTGAATGAGTTTATAACTCATTATGAGCGATGTGAAGGACCGCGAAATGCCTTCTCGGGGATGAACAAGAAATCTCATGCCAACGGTTTGGTGAAAGTTTTGTATCGTTCGCGAACAACGGTGTCAAAAAAACAGGATGAAAATCAACAACCAAAAATCCAAAAAATCTGGATCCAAGGAACTACTGCAAAACATAGTATATTCAACGTATCATCAGCTGTAAAACGGAAGGCTGGTGTGCCCAAGGAAACTAGCCCTCATGAGGGGCAACCCAAAAAAAAGGGCTAGACTAGACCGCACAATTGCTGAGACGAATTTTTGTCCCGATTGTAAGTAAAATTATGCTTTCGTTGAGGAAAGAATTCATTTACATTCTCCAAATCATAGAGCAGCATTAAGGAAACTTGCGGGCAAAATGCTAACATTTTTCCTATGACACAAAGTGATACTTTTTACACAAAAAAGTATAAAGTATTCGGAGGGCGCGATCTAGATTTAAAAGAATTTTACAATGGATGTAAAAATAATCTTTTAAACATTATAAAATATGCACTTAGCGAATTAAGAGCTATAAAAGTGCGTCTATAAGTTCATAGAAAATATGTAAAACCAACTGAAGAAGCTGATAAGATGCAAGAAGAAACAAAACATTTCTCAACAAACTATAAAGCAATTTACGTCAGCTCATATAACGACATCGAATACATTTTAAATGACGATAACGAAATGTTAATTGCAAAAGCCGATGAATTCAAGGAGAGCGATTCTGGATGGGCTATTAAGCGTTTTACATTTTATGATATACAAATATTAAAGCTAGAGCGCCTTCCTGGTTCAGGATATGTTGAAGCACCTAAGAGCATAAGAAAAAGAAATGCTCTCATAAATGTTAAAAATAATGACATTTATTGTTTCAAGTGGTGCATTTTGGCTCCTATAGAAAACTGCCCAGAACTTCATTTTATGGAATTTTGGATATTAGCCAAACCATTATGAAATATGATCAAAAAAGATTAAACATTTCGAGTTTCCCAAATAGAGTTTCCCCTTACAAAGGATGGAATAAAGCTGTTCGAGAAAAATAACTCAACTAAAGCATAAATGTATATGAAATTTATGATGGTCGCATAGAAGGTCCTTCAATTAGGACTAAAGAAGTTAAAAGCAACCATATTGATATATTGGGTATTGAAAATCCTAAAAAAAATTGTTTGCATTATGCATACATAACAAGTATAAAAACATTGTGTAGAGCACAAATAAATCACTCAAATTCGGAACGATACTTTTGTAGAAATTGCCTACAATTTTATTGCACCACAAACAAGACCCACAATATTAAGGAGTGCGGTCAAGTGGCTGCACTGTACCCCCAACCGAACACAAAAACCAAATTTGAGAATTTTTCTAAAAAACTGTCACCACCAGTGGTAATTTAAGAGGCGGATATTGAGGCGGATTTGGAAAATTACCACACAGCCTCTAATAATCCAAACGCCTTTTACACCAAGCCTGTACAGAAACATACAGCATGTGCTGTTTCGTTTTATGTGGCTCATAAATTCAATCCGCATCTGAATAAATTATGGACCTATGAAGGTAAATAAATTCAAATCATAAAATTATAAGTTTTAAAATTAATAATAATATTATTTTTATTCCTTTTTATAAATTAAAGGGCATGACAGTATGAAGGTGTTTGTAAAAACTTTGGAAGAGGAGACAATGGTTTTATATAATAAATACTGGAAGGGTAAAAAAAACCGATATTTAACTTCGATATCTGCGACAAGGACTACCAGGAGCATGGGAAATGTTATGCTTGTGAAGAGGCCATCAGTACGGATGAACGCGTACAATATTTTAACCAGTTCACGGGTAAATACCAAGGACCTATCCATAGAAGTTGTAAAGGTTGTTTTAAGTTAAGAGCATATTTCCCTGTAGTTTTTCATAATTTATTTAGATATGTAATGTAGCTGCTTTGTTAGGCTAGGCTGTTACGGTAGCGGTCTCTGTTAGGTTTGCTAGCGGTCTCTCCCAGCTTACAGTCGTTCCCAGGCACTTAACAGCGAAAGGAAATTAGAAAGTGCCAAGGAGCGACTAAAAAGGGAAAGGTCTAGGGTAATGGGTGCCAGTCGAACGGGCAATGATTTTTTCCCATTTGAAACCTGGAGCTGTGAAGTCATATTTAAATTTGAAAATTTGTGATATATGATTTTTGAGAACCGTACTATATTTGTGGAAGTGAACCGTCCTAGTATTGGCCAAGTTTATTCTCGGTAGTAAAGAAAGTTTATTCTCCCTGAAAAATCAGGGATTATATCACGAAAGGTAAGTGGCGCTAATCCATTGCCCTGTTGCGCTTATATGGATGTGTTAATTTTATTTGGGATAGCATCGGCTGCGACTGTGGGTCGACAAGCACTGTACAGTGCAGAGGAGGACCGAGGAGAACGCCACTTCATTAGGAAACGCGGTTATCTACTCGGCGGTCGGCGGACGGCAGACGGCGGTCGGCGGCGGTTTATCCTTCACCAAATGTGGGGTTCGTCAAAATCTAAGGCCAGGCAGGATAGGGACACGCAGTCCATAGTTTCTTATATAAGTAGCTTTAAGAAGAAAAAACTATGTGAAGGGGGTAAAAGTGAAAAGTCGAAAGAAAATCCCCCCGAAAAAGTCTATGTCGTCAATACCTTATGTAGCCTAATCGTAAAGTCCACATGAAGTCCACAGAGGATAAACCGACCGTTAAAAACGCGTAATTATTTTCTCCGGATGATCCTTCCCAGGCAAGCCAACAACCAATAAGAGTGTGGAAAATTGCGGTGCCGAAAAACTAAGTGAGGACGAGCTTTAATGGGTTTGGGTATATTAAGGTATTTTAAGTTACATTAAGTGTTAGCAGCTTTCTTAACTTAGAAAGGTGCATAGTCTAAAGCAAAGTGAAATCTCCCTACAAGGGAAAGAAACTCTAAAAAAAAAAAGCGGTAATTCTAATTTTCAGCCGCAGCCCAGAAAAGCGCTTTCGTGGATAACTGCTGGAAAACGGAAAAAATATGTAAGTGGAATTTTCCCTTTGTACACCGTCGTTGCCTTTGAAACAAATATTGAGAGTTCCCTGTAGTGTGAGTGGAGCCAAAATTATGAAATAGAGAAAAAAAAAAGTTCACCTTGCAGTCATAAAAGTCCCGTACAGTTTTGAACAGAAAATATAAAAGCAATTTAAATGAATATATTTGGCATGTATATGTATATGCTACCAACGAGAGGCCCTTAAGGCAATTTTGTAAAATTAATTTGGTTTTGAATTATTTTAAATTTTTATACCCTTGCAGAGGGTATTATAATTTGTCCAAAGTGTGCAACGCAGTGAGGGAGACATCTCCGACCCTATAAGAATATATATTCTTGATCAGGATCACCTCCTGAGTTGATATGAGCATGTCCGTCTGTCCGTCTGTCTGTCTGTCTGTTTCTACGCGAACTAGTCTCTCAGTTTTAAAGCTATCGTCTTGAAACTTTGCACACACTCTTCTTTCCTTTGCACGCAGTATATAAGTCGGAACGGCCTGGATCGGCCGACTATATCCTATAGCTACCATATAACTGATTGATCGGAAGTTGTATAACTTTGGTGTTTTTAGAGTTAGAGAGAGTTCAAATTTGACATGAGAGCTATTTTTGGCAAAATATTACGACATGCCAAATTTCATAAGGATCGGCCGACTATATCCTATAGCTGCCATATAACTGAACGATCGGAAATGACCCAACTTTCGTGTTTTTGATGATAGAAAGCTGGCACTTGGTACACATTCTATTATTGGTCAGTTAATCCGATCTACCGAATTTCATAAAGATCGGTTGCCTATATCTTATAGCTGACATATAACTGTACGGCGGAAATGGTTTTTGGCAGAAATATCAACTTTCGTATTTTTGAAGATAGAAGTTGGGACTTTTTTTAGATTTTTTTTTGTAATTAATTGGTTTTATTATGATGTAATCATAAGGATCGGCCAACTATATCCGATGTTTGCGATATATCCGGTTTTAGTGCAAGGGTATATCAACTTCGGCTCCGCTTAGCTTTGCTTCTTGTTTTATTTTGCGCTTGATAATTTTTATTTCTACCTAAAATTAATAATATTCTTTTGTAATATGCGAGTAGTCAATTTTTCTTTATTTAAATAAAATCATTATAATGTTTAAGGATACCACGATCTTGATCTCCCTAGAAACCCCTTCCTAACACCTTCTAGGGTCCATCATATTATAATGAAAGGAAACGCATGGCCAAGGTTGGTGGGCACAAAAGCCAGCAGCGGATTCCAACCGATTGACCCCGAATTAGTGTTGTTTTAAAATTGTCATAGCTTGTGGATTTTTCTGTCAGGTCTGTTCCTTTCTTGGTTCGTCTTGCACGTTTTTTTTATTATAATAAGCCCGTAGGCCTCGGCATATGGCAAAATAACATCACCCCCCCACTCTGACGAGCCAGTAGCCGGCCATATCCGAGTACCCCAACACCTTGCCTACAAAAGGTAACCCATTACAGATATGATATCCACCTATTTATTGATGCCTTAGGGGGTAAATTGAAACCAATACCCTCCACTAAAGAATTATATATTGCTCTAAATCGAACTATTTTTGAAAAGGGAAAGACTAATTATACTATAAAGTACATAGATTCCAATAGGTTTTTAAATTGAAGTTTAGAAAAATTAGCTTCCAACATGGAAGATAAAGATTTTTTTTTTTTTTTAAAAAAAAAAAAAAAAGGGTAAAGATTTTAAAATATTAAAATCAAAATTTAGTGAAGAGAAGCTTAGGCAAATGAGAAGGGAGTATTTCCCTATGATTATTTAGATAGTTTTCAAAAACTCAATGAAACCGAACTTCCTCCTAGGAAATATTTTTAAAATTCGTTGAAGGACGAAGAGTGTAGTGTTAGCGAATACAACTTCGCTAACGAAATTTGGAGTTCTTTTCCGTGTAGAACTTTAAAAGACTATATGAAACTGTATTTGGAGAGTGACGTTTTAATTTTAGCAGACGTTGTTGAAAACTTCCGCAATATATGTACAAGAATATATAAATTAGACCAGGTTAATTATGTTTCAGCCCCATCTATTTCATGGGATGCTGTGCTATAAGTGATCCTAACATGTACAATTTTGTAAAAAGAGGTGTACGTGGAGGACTGAGTCAATGTACTCAAAGAATTTCAAAGGCAAATAATGAGTAAATGAGAAATTATGATAAAACGAAACCAACAAATTATTTGTCGTATATTGACGCAAATAATTTATATGGTTGGGCTATGAGCCAAAAACTCCCAATTACAAATTTAAAATTTTTAAACGAAAATGAATCTAATTCATTTGATGTACAAAATACTGATTCCTCAGGAGACACAGGGTATATTTTAGAAGTAGATTTAGAATATCCTGACGAAATTCATGACAAACATAATAGTTTACCATTTTGTCCCGAAAATAAAGTTCCACCAGGAGGAAAACAGCCCAAACTAATTGCAGATTTAAATTCCAAGGAGTTTTATATTATTCATTTAAAACAGCTTCAACTATGTCTAACACATGGATTAAAATTAAAGAAAATTCACAGAATCATGTCTTTTAGTAAATCATACTGGTTAAAGCCCTATATAGACTTAATTACAAAACACAAAAAATCGGCAAAAAATGAATTTGAAAAAAAAATTTTATAAATTGATGAACAATGCAGTATACGGAAAAACCATGGAAAACGTAGAAAAGCGTCGAGAAATAACGCTAGTAATTCGGTATGAATCTGCGCAAAACTCTCCAGGGTTTAGACAACTTGTTGCAAGAAAATAATTTTCAAAGTGTAGAAATTTTTGAAGAAAATTTAGCAGCGATTGAAACTACATAGACTTCAATTATGTACGATAAGCCTATTTATATTGTTTTTACAGTTCTTGGTTTGTCAAAATGGCTAATGTATGATTACTATTATAACTTTTACTAGTAGAATGTCCCACAGCCAAAATAATATATATGGATACATTCTCTTTTATAGTTTCCTGTAAAGAGGATATATACAAAATAAACAAAAAAAATTCTAGCCGTTTTGAACCATCAAATTATGAGTCTGGAAACCGCTTCAACATAATTCAAGCTAACAACAAAGAATTAGGTTTATTCAAAGATGAAAATGCTGGAAAAATTATGACCTCTTTCGCGGGTCTAAAAGCTAAAGCATATTCATTTTTGGTAGAAGACAATGACGAATATATAGATACAAAGAAAGATAAGGGTGTTAAGAAGTCAGTAATCAAAAAAATGTGTCATTTAGATTATATTGAATGTATTAGACATACGAAAACGTACTATGGAGAACAAAGATATACAATGTAGTAGGGGACATCAGATATATACTGATTTAGTTAACAAAGTAAGTCTTAGCCCTAGAGATGATAAAAGATATGTATTAGTTGATAATATTAACACTTTAGCATATGGGCATTATTTATTAAGATCAATATTAAATACAAATGGGACAAGTCAATAATCTTGTACGTATTTTGAAAAATATTAAGAAAAGACACAAAAAAAAAAAAATAAATAAATAAAAATTAATAAATAAATATATAAATAATAATAAAAATAATAAAAATTAAAAATGTATATATGTATGTATAATTTTTTTAAATAATTATTTGTAAATTTTATTTTAATAAATCTGTTTTATTGATCCATGAGTTATGTGTTTCATCAAAACCTAACCATTTTACATAAATTTGGTCTTTTTTCTTTTATTACTTTTTCAACTAGGAATGCACTTTTGTCTTTAACTTTTGAATTTCAGCTTCATAAAATTAACGTTTATAGGGTCACCCTTATAATCAATGAGCTCGTAAGTAACTAAGAATGTAGTCTTAATTTTTGAATTTGTAAATATTTCAGTTGTCCAGTTAGGTTCATATCCTTTAACAAATACACCCTTGTATTTGCTTATTCTAACATGGTCTCCTACTACATAATTATGCCTTGAAAATACCTTAACAATATTATAACATGTTTTCAAAATAAACTCTTCATTCTGTTTACAAACATCGATTGGCCTCATTTTTATAGTTCTGTGGTAAGAATGGTTGTAGTCTTCTACAAGCGAATTCAAATGGAAATGAATTCAAATGAATTCCATCGATAATTTCCATTAAAACTAAACATTTTCCAAATCCTTATTTTTAAAGTTCTGTTAAATCGTTCACAAATCAAAGCCTTAAGGTGTGTAAATGTATGATAATGATTTATATTATTTTTCTTCATAAGTTCTTTAAAGAGTTAATTAAAAAAATTCTTTTCCTTGATCGGAATGTATATTTTTTGGCTTGTATATGGAATCTTTCAATATATTTCATAACAGTCGATTTTTATTTTACAGAACAAAAGCATATTTGAAAATGTATCAATAACCGTTAGTAAATATTTATATCCATTATTCTGATTGGAATATGGGATCATTTCAACCAAATCAATTTGCCAAGTATCATGCAACACTTTTGAACGAACTTTCGACGTAAAAAATTTTTTCTACAAGTTTTATGTATTTCATCAACAACTTGTTGCTTACTCATTTTTAGTTTTAAAAAACGTATTTTTTATTGTTTATGTTTGAGTTCTTAGAGATTAATGATTTCTTATAATGAACTACATCTTCTTTTATTTCTTTTGTCATTTTTTTAGATATTGCGAAACATAAACGTGTTAAATCTATTTGAACATTTTTATCATAGTTACCATCTAAATCGGATAATTGAATATCGAATTTTTGTAAAGAGACACACTTCGGAATGATATGAATTATAGTACAGATAGGATATTTGCTGTTTTAATATAGTGTTCCAACATAAAAATGTAGTAAAAAATATAGCTAGGCGAAATAATGATCTCCAAGTGTCACTATCTATTTCAATTTTATTACCGAATTGATTTAGTATCAGAACATATTGTTTATCAGATTTTCTAAATCTAAAATTACATTTAATAGTTGATAAAATAGGGTCATCCAAAATTGTACAGACATTAGGAATTCATACTGATCAATCTTTAATTGTATAAATTCCTTGTATGTAAGCAGTTGCATTTATTATTCTTTATCAAATCCAATGTAATTGTTTTTGTGCTGCTGCATCCAAATCATTGGAGTAAATTTTCTAGATGTCGAAAATCCACATTTTATTTTCGAATTTTGAGCCATATAATATTCAAAACCAAATATAACTTCATGGTTCTGTTTTTTTTTATGGCTCTATCTCTTTTAGCTTGAAGTGTATCCATTGAATCTGAATGTTATTAACAAACTGAAATTTGTTACTAAAATGTGTGGTTTATGAAGGGCTTAGTATGCCGTATATACATATATATATATATATATATATATATATGTATATATTTATATATATATATATCCATATATATTAAATCCTAAGTATGTGAGGCCAATTATTATATCCATATATAAACTCCTAAGATGTGAGGCCAACTTTTATATTATATATTACATAATGCATATACATACACAATTATATAATAAAATTAATGGTATATAAAGACCTAAAATGTAGACACCAAAGTCAGTTTACATTTAAAACTCATTCTAAAATGACTAAATTTGATAGACCAAATTCCGTTATAGTGGACTTTCAATATGTTGTTGGATATAACAATCAAATTTTTGTTAAGGAATTGGCATTCATGCCTGGAGGAACTGCAATTCTAAACTTCTTTCACTTCAAACCTCCATACAACATTAAGGAGTTGAATTATGATTCATTACAACAACATAATATTTATCGAAAAAACATTAACGGATTGGACTGGATGGAAGGAGAAATACCCTAAAACTGCTTAAGGATGCTTTCTCCACTAAACAAGTTTTCCAATATAATTGCACGTGGCGAAGTAAAAGGAATTTTTATCCAAGTTTTTATCGAATAATATTATCTGATATAGATATAGGAAAGAGCCTGACATGTTATCCTAATTTTTTACCAACTGTAAAATTCACAAAAAAAACGACGAAGAGTGCAACGGGCCCTGGAAGCCCACCGGTGCACCACGCACCAGCAGCAGAGATCCGTGGCCGGGGGAGACGAGGGGCCACGGACAGCGACCCGCCAACGGGACGAGTGTTAGAGCGGTTCTAAAAAGGATTCGGTTTTGTTTGAGTTGAAGGACCGCCTTTGGAGAGTTCGACAGCCAAGCGCAAGGAGAGCGAATAAGACAATAAGGAAAGGATCCATTGCTGGACCTTCCTCTGGTAACCCAGGGTCGTGTGGAGAGTTGGTTCACTCCCGAACACGGGGGTAGCCTTGCAAGGAAGTGAAGAAAGGATATGTCTGGCGTACGCCTTACCGACTCCTGGAATCGCAACCAACAGGCGTGGTCCTGCGAAACACGGATCGGCCGATGAAGAACTCGCGTCCAAGTCACAGACCAAGTGAGAACACCCTGGTCACCAGCCCCGCCACTACAAACTCGGGTCCGCCGGAGCGTATGCACGGTGTCCCGGTGTAGCGGGAGCGCGACAATACGATCAGGCACACGGCGGCTTCCAAACCTGGCACCGGAGCGTATGCACGGTGTCCCGGTGTAGCGGGCACGTCAAACAGCAACTTCCAAACCTGGCGCCGGAGCGTATGCACGGTGTCCCGGTGTAGCGAAGGCGGCAGTCAGCAAACAAACTCCCAAACCTGGCACCGTATGCACGGTGCCCCGGTGTAGCGGAGGCGACCGACCGCAGCCAACCGTCAGATCAATCGTAGTCGACCCAAGGGGGTGTTTTCTCAAGGCCAAGGGGCAGAGGGTAGCGGAATCGCTGGCAGCGCGGCACTGGTGGTACTCCACCATCGGCGACGGAGTAACGGCGGCAACGGAGTAGCGGCGGCGTATCCCGGACAACCCGCATAGGACGCCGACGACGGAGCCAACAGGAACGGAAGGAGCAACGAGTAAAGAGAAAGAAAGCCTTTTGTAGTATAAAGAGGTCTCAAAATAAAGAGTGTGGAAACTTCAAGCTATTTGTATTACTTTCTGGGCTTGGGCAATCACGTCGAATCTATAACCTCGGTGGAACGGATCTTCGGGAAACTCTGTGAGCTAGCCGCGGCAAATTGTGGCGAGCGGAAGCAGAAAAGACAGTTCGTTACACCTGGCGCCCAAACTTCGTGATTGCATTTAGCCTAGAAAATAACATAGCAGAAAGATGGGGAAAAAAGAATTGGATCTACACATTGAGAAAGGATGAGCTAAGCGAAGTGTGTAGGAAGCTCGGTCCACCAGCAGACGGGACTGTGGAAGCGATAAGATCCTCAGTGGAGAGATGGGTCGACGAATCCAAGGAAGAGGAGGTACTGGCGTTAACGCACTGCCTAGAAGAAAGGTTTGGATAAAGATCAACCCCCAGGCAGAGAGCAGCCAGCGAAACAGAGGAAGTTTATTAAGAGCCTGGCGGTACCAGATCCAAGAGTGGGAAGGAGCATAGAGCCGCAATCAAGAAAGTATGTTCCGGCCCCGGTGGATTACGTCAAAGTAGCCAGACAGGTGCGAGACTGGTCGTTTCGTTTCGACGGCACAGGGGGGACCCGTTAGAGTTCCTGGACCGAGTAACGTGGTCCGCAAAGACATACGGATTAGACATAAACACGATCCCCAGAGCCATGCCAGAACTACTGCTGGGCAGGGCCCAAAGATGGTTCATCATGAACGACGAAGAATGGCCAACATGGGCGAGGTTCAAGGCAAGCTTCGAGAATTTTTTCCTGCCGAAAGGATACTGTAACGAACTGTTATTTCTGCTTCCGCTCGCCACAATTTGCCGCGGCTAGCTCACAGAGTTTCCGTTCCACCGAATTTATAGATTCGACGTGATTGCCCATGCCCAGAAAATAATACAAATAGCTTTCCGTTGTGCAGTCTCTTTATTCTCTGCTCTCTCTGCTTACAATGATGATTTACGCGGGTTCCCGGGAATGACCCTTGGTGTATCCTTGGTGACCCTTGGTGTATCCGTCCTGTTTCCGCTGTTGCTCTCGTTGCCGGGGTTCCTCTTCGTTGATCCGTCGTCAAGCCTTCCACCTCTTTGACTTGGTCTGGCCTTCGGCTATGCACTGAAAAGCCTCCACTACGCCGACGGGGATACGCGCCTACGCGCTGTATCGGGGGATAGCTACTGACTGTCGCCTCTGCACCACCAGGGAGATGCGCCGTGCATGCGCACCGGCGGACCTGGTTCGGAGTGTGCGGCCTGCAGTAGGCTCCGCTACGCCAGGACCACGCCGTGCTTTTCGCACCGGCGAGTCCGGTTTGGGAGATGGCTACTGGTGGTCGTCCCCGTAACCCGCTGTGCATGCGCACCAGCGGCCCTGGTTCGCCTGTTCAGGACCGTACGTCACGCCTCCCTTTCGGCCGGGTGACCACGGCGCGTACGCGCCAATGGGCCCGGGTCAAGAGCTGCTCGGTGTGAGATCGAAGCCTCCCCGATCGCGTTCCAAAGCGGGCGTGAGTTCCCGAGTTGTTCTTGTTCTTTCCTCACTTCCTTGCAAGGCTACCTGCTTTGACCGGGAATAGCCCACACTCGACTCTGTTACCCTGTAGCTTTCGAGGAAACCAACCGACGCCGATCCTCTCTCGTCCTGTCCTTCTCGTCCTCCGTAGCGAAACCGGGCTCGGGATCCTGAGTTGGCCTGTCCTTTCCGGTGCAGGACCACGCCTGTTGGTTGTGAGTCAGGAGTCCGAGTGGCGTGCGCCAGACTTATCCTTCCTGCACTTCCTAGCAAGGCTACCTGCCGTGACCAGGAACTGGTCCAACTCGTCTCCTGTTGTAACGTGCAACCTTATGTTGCCCAGTATTGAACACAGATCTGACTTCGCGGGGCACGCTATAGTATCCGGCTTTTGCTCGTCGGCTTTGGGGGTGGAGGTCTTGCTAATTCAGATCTGGTCCCTGGTTATTATTATTAATCAAGAAATTGAGCGTGCTTGCGACGACATACGCAATTTAAGCGTAGATAAAAGAGAGAAACCGGGAAAGGTTAAACTAAGAGGAGGAAAAGGAAAATTCGGAAAACGAGACACTGATGTTATTGCGTTTGTGGCCCGCCCTACCTAAGATCACTGGATCCAAATTTAATTCGCGTAATTCCTTTAGGTACCCTTACGACCGTGAGACAACATAGGTATGGCTTTACTTAAATTTCTAATCGTTCTTACTGACAAAAATATCTTTTGTGGTTCTCATTTTTTCTTCAGTGTTTTCATTGTTCAATTTAATTTTCTTTGCTAGTATTATTATTTATTTGATAAATTTAAAAATTAGGAATCATGTAAAATTCAGAAATGTTTTTTTTTCCAAATAAAAGAAATTTTAATTTTTCCACTTTAATTTGCTTTTAGCTGGGGTTGTTTTGTTTTTTAATTTTGTTTGTATATTCTTTTATAATCATCAGAATGTGAATGCCGAGTATGAATTAACCAACGAACAAGATTTGTTTTATAGTGACTCACTTTGTGTACTCTTCACGACGAAGATCGATCTCCCGAGGGGTACCTGCAATAGAACAGCGACTTTGGTTCGCCAGGGGTTAAATAGATACCGAGCATTCATCTGTTTTAGACAACCAGCTATTTTCTTAAACTAATAAAATTTCCAGAGACATAAGATTCCTAATATTTACATAATTGTATTTTTTTTCTTTGTATATTCTTATGTTTTTATAATTTCTTTTTCTACCCTTTCTTTTTTTTTCTTTATATATTTTAATGTTTTTATAATTTCTTTTTCTACACCTACATATATTTCCTGTTCTGAACAATATTTGTTTAAATTTGATTTTCATTTAGTATTTAAATTAATTTAATTTCCATTTTTTTTTTTTTTTTTTTCAGTGCCGCCATCGCATATTTAGGTTAAATGTTGATAAATTCCGACACTGGGTGAATTTATAGTTTTTTTTTTCTTTTAATAATTTACACCAATTGAAAATGAAAGATTATTCCCAGTGTCAGTGGCTGTTCACTATTGTTTTGTTTTTATGTGGACCTAGTTGATTGCCGCTGCTCAGCTACCCAGCTACCAAGGGCGAGCTGCTGAGGCGGTTACAAAAAAAAATATAAATAAAAGAGCGGGTTTTCTGCCCGCTAAGGTGGGGCAAACGCTGGTAGACCTTTAGGTCTTAGACAGCTGCTGGTTCTGGGTTGTTGGGGTGCTCCTGAGGACGCGGGCGACCGCGTGGCTTGGCTGCCGGAAGGTGCTCCTGTAGACGCTGGCGACCGCTTGGCTTGGCTGCCGGAGGGTGCTCCTGTAGACGCGGGGCGACCGCGGGGCTCCAAGTACGGCGATCAAGGGGTGCTCCAGTAGGCACTACGTGTCCCGTCGATCTTTCGGCGATGTCCGGGCGATCCCTCGATGCCCGCGCAACTCAGCACTTGCTGTAGCCGCGGGTGGCCAAGGCGGTCCGATTATCCAATGGGACCCAAAGGAAAAATCTAGAACGAACGTCGTCAGAAACCGGCTCAAGCCAAGTTGTTTAATTTTTGGCTTACCTAGGCAGCCGCCAAAATAATAAATGAATAAGCCACTTGCTCTTCCGGAACACTGGTATATATATATTTCCGACTTGGTGAGCGGCACTCGGATTAAACGCGTGTGATCGCTTCGAATAACTTTTGACGAAAAGAACGAGTCCGGAATTCGGATACGGGTCAGCAAAGTTGGCTGCGATGCAGAGCCGAGCTTTGCATTGCGACTCTGTCATGCATGTCAGCTGGTCTATTGCACCTGTAGCTGCGGGTACACTAATTTAGTAATGCAAAAGTTACGTGCATATGTACCTATGTAAGAATAGAGCCTACTTCCAGGCTAACTATATTTATACGCGCTTGCGCAACGCTTCAGGCGCTGTTACACTGTCGCCTTGGTCTTTCCACGGAACTGTCCCTGTACTGTTCTTTCCTTGTCTCGTTCGTTGTCCTTACGTTTGGCTGTTGGACTCTCCAAAGGCGGTCCTTTAACTCAAACAACCGAATCCTTTTTAGAAACGCTCTAACACTTGATTGGCGGACTCTCCACAGGCGGTCCTCCAACTCAACGCTACAAGCTTCCTAAAAAGACTCGTCTCGAGCCGCTCCAATGGCCCTCCTTTTATACCCTCTGGAGCGCCCGAATCCTCCTGGATTCTACTCCACAGATCACGCCACTTTCCCGTTGTCGGGCTGCCGTTACTCCTGCTTCCAATATCACGCCACTTTCCCGTTGGCGGGCTGCCGTTGCTCCTGCTTCCAAGATCACGCCACTTTCCCGGTGGCAGGTGGCCGTCCGTGCGGCCGTTGCCCCTTTCCGCTGACCCCTGCTGTTGCTATGCGACGTGCCGCTGGCCTCCTTCGTTGGCCTTGTTGCTCCTTGCTCCTTTGCTGCCCCCAGTCATGTCGCCCATCCTGAACTCCGCTCCGCGCGGCGGGCTCATGTGCTCACCGTTGCCTCGGGAGCCGTTACGTTCCACGTTGACTCCGTCTTCCACTCGATGATGGAGCTCTGCCCCTCACTGCATTCACTGCCTTCCCATTCGTCCACTGGTGCTCCGGGAACCGTTACGTTCCACGTTGATTCCGTCTTCCCACTGGGCGATGTAACCTTGTCTTTTCATTCGTCTGCTGCTGCTCCGGGAACCGTTATCTCCCGCGGCCCCCTAATGATTGGCCATTGCTGTCTTAGCGTGTGAGGAGACTAATTCTCCTCACACTTCCCCCCTTCTTCGGGAACGACAGAGACACTTGCCAAAGTAACGAAAACTTCGTGGCCACTCTCAGCTCACCGGAAAAAAAAACCGAAAAAAAAAACTTTCTCTTTGGTGTGGATCCACTTCCCCCCTCCTTCGGAAGACGGCCGACGGCTTCCCCCTATCGCTGGAGTTGTTCTGTCGTTTTTGTTTTTGTCTTTTCCTTTTTCCCCACTTTTTTTTTTTTTTTTTTTTAATTTTTAATACTAACCCCATATTTATATATTATTATTATTTTTTTTTCCATTTTTTTGGTTTTTTTTTTTTTTTTATAAATCCTTTAATACTAATTTTTTTTTTTTTTTTGTGAATTTAATAGTACCCTATGTATATGTATTTTTTTTTTAATACTAACTATGCTAACCCTTTTATTAAATTTTTTTTTTTTTTTTTTTTTTTTTTTTAATCCTTTACTACTACCCTATATATATTTATATTAATTTTTTTGTTTTTTTTTTTTTTTTTTTTTTTTTTTGACTTTGCTAACCCCTAATACTAATACTGCTAATACTAACTTTTGTCTCCCCCCACTTTTTTTTTTTTTTTTTTATCCAATATATTTCTTCTCCATTTTTTTTTTTTTTTTTTTGTTTTTGTTTTTTTTATTTCTTCATATTTCTTTATATATTTATTCATCTTTTTTCTTATTTTTATTTATTTTTTTTTTTTTTTTTTTTTTATTTTTCTTAACTCCTCCTAACTACTCTTACTCCAGGTAGGGCCTCATTTGCCTTATCGCCCATACTATGGCCAGGCACTCCTTTTCCGTTGCGGAGTAGTTTTTCTCGGCCCCAATCAACGTTCGACTGGCGTACGCGATCACTCGTTCGCCCTCCTCGGTGTCCTGGGTCAGGACCGCCCCGACGCCGTAGTCGCTGGCGTCCGTTTGCAGCACGAATTTTCTTTCGAAGTCTGGGTACGCTAGCACTGGATCCTTCGCCGACTTTAAAGTCTCAAAGACCTCTTTTTTGTTGTTTTTAAAATACTAACTATGCTAACTCTATTATTTTTTTTCCATTTTTTTTTTTTTTTTTTAAATCCTTTAATACTAATTTTTTTTTTTTTTTTTTTTGTGAATTTAATAGTACCCTATGTATATATATATATATTTTTTTTTTAATACTAACTATGCTAACCCTTTTATAAAAATTTTTTTTCCTTTTTTTTTTTTATAAATCATTTACTACTACCCTATATATATTTATATTAATTTTTTTTTTGTTGGTTTTTTTTTATCCAATATATTTCTTCTCCATTTTTTTTTTTTTTTTTTTTTGTTTTTGTTTTTTTATTTCTTCATATTTATTTATATATTTATTCATTTTTTTTTTCTTATTTTTATGTTATATTTTTCTTTGGTTTTTTTTTTCTTAACTCCTAACCACCCTTACTCCTTTGGCGCCTCCTCTCACCCGGAAGCATGTGGCACCCACCTGTTCACTCTTGCGGCCAACTGTCCTCCGGCACCTCTCGCCCGCCTCCGACCGATGACTGCCGCTCCAGCACCGGCCTTGCCGGCTATTTTTTTGGGCATGACACCTGCCGGGCCAGCGCAGGCCTCGCGGCTCCGGCCACACCCACGGCCCCTTCTCCAACGGCTGCTCTCTCTCCGCTCCTGCGGACACGGTGTCGGGGGCACCGCGGGCCACGGCGTCGCCTGCCGGACCCTCCTCCAACTCGGGGCCGCCCTGCATGGCTTCTCCTCCGGTCTTTCCGCTCTTGGGCGTGGCGTCGGCGGTATCTTCGCCTTCCATTTCGCTGCCTGTCGCACCTTCCGGCGGCGGCCCTTCTCCTTGCATTTTCTACTGTTTTCCGGGTCCGCCGCTGCCGTGCCCGTTCTCGCTCTCGCTCTGACCATTGCCCTCATGCGTCCATCGATGCGCCGCTGCCTTGCCTCCTTGGTGCCCTCATTCGCATTTGGGCTATAACCCTGACGCAGGCCCTCGCCATGTCCTCCGTAGCTTTTATCAACGCCAGCCGCCGGCTGACCCGCTCTACTCGCAGGTGCAGGCCCTACTCCTCGCTCCTGCGCCGCCGCTCCACCTTGAAGGACCCGACCGGGATGCTTCCTCCTCCTCCTGCCGCCCGCCGGACCATCCCTCTGACCTTGCCTTCTTGGCGTCCATGAAGGATCGCCGACGATCTCTATGTCGCTGTCGTCGGAAGACACAATCATTGAGGCGCTTGAGGACATTGTTGCGGCTGCGTGTTGATTTCGAATAGGCCGAACATCTCCCACGTCTCCACTTATATAGCGTATTCATTTCCCGTTGCTGGAAACGCTAATGTCCGCTAATGCTCCCGTTTGCTTGCTCTCCACCTCTTTGTGGGTGTTTTTTTTTTTTTTTTTTTTTTGCTTGTCCCGCTAATGCTCCCCGTTGCCCGCTCTCCTCCTCTTTGTGGGGTTTTTTTTTTCCCCTGTGTGCCCATTATACTGGATACGATGTATTTTTCCGCTTTCATTATTCCTTTGCTGTTTCTTCTGTGTCTTGAGCCTTTAGCTCGCTCCCATGGGCTCTCTTCTCCTTCTTGTCCTGCCGTGTCGTAGTGACAATTACTTTTTTTTTTTTATTTTAACGTTGCTTTTATTTCTTGAATCTTCTCTTTGCGAGACTAACGAGAGGTGTATCAAATCTTATATTTTTAACTTAACTAACAGTCATATTGACTGATACGGAGTTAGACGGCCCTAAAAATCGATTGCTGGGTTGGGAGGTCGTTGCGTCTAAGGCGGGATACGCTAGAAACCCGAGTCAATCCCCGAGCGAGAAAATTTGGTGCGAAGACAGTTTTTCTTTGTATGACTCTTTTTTTGCTTCTGGATTTCGTCTTTCACTGCGAGGATGCCCAGATCCCGGTGGATGTTTTCGTTGCGAACATACCAAGGTGCCCCTGTGATAGTTCTCAGGATTTTTGATTGTGCGCGCTGTATGATGTCTATGTTGCTGCTGCTCGCGTTCCCCCACAGCTGGGAGCCATACGTCCAGATTGGCTTTAGGACTGAATTGTACAGTAGTAACTTGTAGTCTAGGCACAGTGGCGATCGTGAGTTTATGAACCAGTGGAGGCTGCTGGCTTTCAGTTTTAGATGCACCTTTTTGCATTCGATGTGCTTACGCCAGGTAAGTCGTCTATCAAGGTGAACGCCAAGGTACGTTACGTCGTTAGCTTGAGGGATCTGCATACCGTTTAGTAAAAGCGGAGGGCATGTTTGTCTATTAAGAGTAAACGTTATATGTTTACACTTTTGTTCGTTTATTTTAATGCGCCAGTCGGACAGCCACCTTTCCACTATTGTGAGATGATTAGCCAGTTGGGTTGTTGCCTGCGTTGGGCATCTGGAGCGACTAAGGATAGCGGTATCATCGGCGAACGTTGACGTTGTTAGTTGTGCGCTCGTAGGGAATATCCGCAGTATACAAAACATATAGACACGGCCCGAGTGCGCTTCCCTGTGGAACTCCAGCTTCGATGGTGTAGTCGCCCGAAGTAGCTGCGTTGCATCTCACTGAGAATACCCTATTGAAGAGGTATGATTCCAGTAGCTTGTGGGTGTATGTTGGCAAATACGTTTTAATTTTGTGCATGAGTCCGATGAGCCAAACTCGGTCGAAAGCTTGAGATACGTCGAGGAAAATAGCGCTGCAGTATTCTCGTTGTTCGAAGGCTGAGCGTATTTCGGATGTTAATCTGTTCACTTGTTCGATGGTTCCATGGTTTCTTCGAAAGCCAAATTGGTGTGCCGGGATGGTATTGCAAGCTTCCAAATGTGGTATTATGCGAGTTAACAAGCATTTTTCAAACAGTTTAGACAAACAAGATAGAAGGCTTATTGGTCTGTATGATGACGGAATTGTGTGGTCTTTTCCAGGCTTCGGAATCATTATAATAATGGATTTCTTCCACTTTTTTGGGAAATAGCCAAGATTAATGATTCCATTAAATAGTTTGCAGACGACCTCTATAGCGCATTTTGGAAGTTCGATCAGCATCTTTGGGGTCAATAGGTCACCACCGGGGCCTTTTTTGGTTTTAGCCCTCTTATGACTTTTTCGATTTCGTTCGGCCGGAATGGAGGTGCGGCTGGCTGAGGGGAGGACTCTGGCTGAATTACTGGCAGGAGGAATGAATTTGAGGCTGGGTTTGGCTGGAAGACACTTTGGAGATGTGTGGCGAATGTTTCAGCTCGGTCTTCGTTGCTGCGAGCCCAGCATCCCGAAGAGTTTCTTATCGGGGTGGTCGTTTCAATTGGGGCACTAAGATTTGGGTGGGCCCTCCACAGGGGTACTTTGTGCTTGTTGGCGAGAGATTCTGGATGTACCTCAGCTGTGCATTTTCTTCCTGTTGGTGAAGAGCCTGGTCGAGTGATCGGGTTGCTTCCTTAAGGCGTTGTTTTGAAGCTGGTGATCTGCTGTTTTTGCCAATCACGACGCGTGCGCCTCTTTTCTCGCACGAGCTGTTCGATTTGCTGATTAGATTTGAAGTGTTTGTTTCGGTCTACTTCTTTCCTATGAGGAGTAGAGATTTTAGCTGCCGCAACGAGTACTTCTTCCAGGGCGCTCGTAGTGTAGTCGATGTCCGATTCCATGTTAAAATCCGGGGCGAGTTCTATGTGGGCACTCACGTACTTTTTGTATTTTAGCCAGTTTGTTTTTGTCGTCGTCAGACTGAAGGGGTGTTCGGTTATTTCTGGGCTTTGAAGAAGCGTTAGAAGCACAGGCGAGTGGTCTGATGATAAGTCCGAGACTGCTTTGGCACTTATTAGATTGCGAGGTATGTTTTTTGTCACTGCAAAATCAATAAGGTCTGGGAGCTTTCTGTGAGTCTGTTGGCCAGTATGTGGGACTTCCAGGGAAACGTAGTCCAGTTTATTTTTCACATTTATAATTGCATTGTACAATTGTCTTCCTTTGGGAGTCACTAGACGTGATCCCCAGTGCGTATGTTTGGCGTTGTAGTCTCCTGCGGCTATAAATCGATCCCCAAGTGAATTGTAGAAGTCCATAAATTTTCCTTCCGAGATTGAGAAGCGAGGAGGGCAGTAAACGGCAGCAATTGAAAGGATTCCGTTGCTTGACTGAATTTGTATCGATGTGGCCTGCAAGAAGTTTGTTGCAAACCTTTTGTGAAAATGGTGTTTAATTCGTTCTCTGATTAGAACTCCAGTTCCGCCGTGGGCTTTCCCATCTGGATGATCTGTGCGGTAGATTGTGTAGCCTCTTATATGAAAGTTGTATTTGCTTGTAAGATGCGTTTCCACTAGTAGCATAACGTCAATATGGTTTTCGGTCAAGAATTGTGACAATTCTAGTTTATGCCGTGAGACACCATTGGCGTTCCACATTGATATTCGTAGCGCCTGCATAGATTATTTGGACTGTTGTGCTACGAGCAGCTGTATCACCATGTTCTGGTTTTGAACAAGCGTTTGCATGGTCGTTTTCATGAATGACATAAGCTCCATCATACTTTGTTGGAGGGTAAGCATCATAGTTTCCGTTTTGCTGTGTGGCTGTTCTGGGGCCTGTTGAGCGCTTTGAGAGTTAGGCTGAATTGGAATTTCCCTTCCAGATCGTAGAGCATCGGCATAGGAGAAGCCGTTGGTGGTGTTTAGTGGACCGAATGAGGATCTCGCAGCTTTGGCGAAGAAGACGTCTGTCGTGGTTTTTGACGAAACGTACGCATTCTGTGGATTTTGGTTGCGCGTTGCGGTCGCTTGACGCATGCGACTCTTTAACTCCTTATACACAATACATCCTCTATAGTTTGCCGTATGGCTGCCTCCGCAGTTTCCACATTTCTTCACGGTACTGTCCTTGTTTGAAGTGCAGCAAGCGGACTTGTGGGCGTCCCCGCAGACTACACAGACAGCCCGAAGTGTGCAGTAAGACCTTGTGTGTCCATACTCTTGACAATTAGTGCATTGCACTGGACCGTTACGTTTATGTGGCTCTTCAACAGTGATTTTCCGATGCAAAAGATATTGCAGGTTGTAGATTGGGTGGACTTCGTTCTTCTTCAGCGACCTGCTTTCAGGCTCGAGCTCGACCTTGAAGAGGGGGTTGTGGCTTTTTATCTTTATTTAGAATGTTAATAACATTCTTGGCGGCGAAGCCCTTTTTTCTTTAAGGGCGGTTTTTATTTCCTCGACGGTAACATCAGGTTCTATTCCCTTTACTACCACTTGTAGGCCCTTACTGCTTTTCAGCTGGTACGTGTAATAGTTTTTCTGTACAGTGTCCAGATATTTTGACACTATTCGGAAGTGCTCTTCAGTCTTGGTTTGCACCTTTGTTTCATGGATGTTCCCTTTGATAAGCGGAACAACATGAAAGTTTTCACCGTTCCCGATCAACGACGCAATTTTGTTGACCAGGGCACTCGAGCTTTTTCCCTAATATAGATTGGAGGGGGGCTTGGGTTTTTTTGCGGTGTCTTGGGCTGGTTGGTTTTCCTCAGCCTCCGCCAGTAGGGCAAATCTGTTAGTAGTGGATCTGTCTGGTTCATTATCGTTATTCAGGACACGGTTAATTTTTGTTTTGTTGCCTGCCGGATTACTCTGCGGGCTAAGCTTGCGCTTAATTTGGATGTAGCGATCCATTCCAGTCTGTGTGGCCATTGCCGCTTTGGCACTTTCCGAGGTTGTTGTTTTTGTACTCGCTGTAGTCGTTGACGTCGTGGTACTTTGAGTTGCAGGGGTTTTCGCTGTTGTTGCAGAAGTTGTAGCGCTGCTTGTTGTTGGTGCGAAATTTGTTTCCGATATTGGAGGGGGGTTTTACACTGCGAACTCCATGACGCGGGAGTCGGAGTGAGCAGAGCGGGTGAGCAAGACCGTGCCCCTTTGGGTTCAGCGGTCAGTAAAGCCGGGTTGCTTTTAAGCGCCGATTTTTCCACTTCGGTATCGCGGGTTGAAAAGTAAGAGTAGAAGCCGTTTCTTTGGTTCACTGAACTTCTACGCTCGTTCTTTTGGTCGTTGCTCAATGAGCTCATTGCGTGGTACGTATTTTTTTTTTCAACAATGCACTAGTTTTGGTTTAGCACATTACAACTGTTATAAAAAAGAAGCTTGTCTGTCGCTTTTAATAAATTGTATTTCAGTGTCTTTTCGCTTATATTGGCGAAAATATAAGCGAAGTGAAGTTTTTCCGGAGCTCGGACAAAGCACGTCCGCTCAGTTCGGTAGTTCGATTACGATTTTGAAATCCACCACCGTATATGGCCCGTCGTACCGAGAGGCCAGTTTCGCCGCGAATCCTTCAGCTGCCTTTGATAGGTGGTGCTCCTTTGCCCACACTGTTTCACCGACCTTTGGGCTCCACTTCCGCCTTCTCAAGTTGTAATGTCGCGCCTGGTCCTGGGCAGCTCGCTCCATATTCCTCCTTACTATCTCGAATGACTCCTTGAGTCTCGCCGCTTTTTCCATGGGTGTTCGGCTCCCGTGCCCAACACATTCTCGTCGAACAGGGCTCGCGGCATCCTTGGCTCCCTGCCCTGCGTTATAAAACACGGCGAGTACCCCGTGGACTCCGAGACTGCGGAATTTACCGCCAACATGCGCGCCGGCCAGTGTTCGTCCCACTTCCTTTGTTCTTTCCCAGCGAACTGGGCGATTATTGTTTTCATCTCGACCTGCTGCCTCATCTCCAGCGGCCCGCACAGCTTCCATGACGCCAATTCCTCGCTTCCGGCTCTATGCGGGACGTGGCGGTAGATCAAGCCGCCCTCTTCCACGTAATCCGGGAAGTTTTGTGGGCTTGTTGTCATCTTTTTCTTCAATGCGCTTATCCTAAATTTTCTAAATTTTTCCATTACCGGCTGGCGGGACAGTGCGTTGGCCACCACATTGAGCTTTCCCCTTCCGGTAGCTGATGACGTAGTCATACTGCTGTAGTTCGAATACCAACCTCGCTATTCTGCCAAGTGGGCTCTCGATGTTATTAAGCCACTTCAACGCCATGTGGTCCGTGATCACGTCGAACTGGTACCCCTCCAGGTAGGGCCTCATTTGCCTTCTCGCCCATACTATGGCCAGGCCCTCCTTTTCCGTTGCGGAGTAGTTTTCTCGGCCCCAATCAACGTTCGACTGGCGTACGCGATCACTCGTTCGCCCTCCTCGGTGTCCTGGGTCAGCACCGCCCCGACGCCGTAGTCGCTGACGTCCGTTTGCAGCACGAATTTTCTTTCGAAGTCTGGGTACGCTAGCACTGGATCCTCCGCCAGCCGTGACTTTAAAGTCTCAAAGACCTCTTTTTTTTTTTTTTTTTTTTTTTTTTCTTTGGTTTTTTTTTCTTAACTTCTCCTAACCACCCTTACTCCTTTGGCGCCTCCTCTCACCCGGAAGCATGTGGCACCCACCTGTGCCAGGATGCACCACCTTCCGGGTTTTCCTCGCCGTTTCGTCAACTCGGCCTTCACTCTTGCGGCCAACTGTCCTCCGGCACCTCTCGCCCGCCTCCGACCGATGCCTGCCGCTCCAGCACCGGCCTTGCCGGCCGTTTTTCTGGGCATGACACCTGCCGGGCCAGCGCAGGCCTCCGCGGCTCCGGCCACACCCACGGCCCCTTCTCCAACGGCTGCTCCTCTCTCCGCTCCTGCGGACACGGTGTCGGGGGCACCGCGGGCCACGACGTCGCCTGCCGGACCCTCCTCCAACTCGGGGCCGCCCTGCATGGCTTCTCTTCCGGTCTTTCCGCTCTTGGACGTGGCGTCGGCGGTATCTTCGCCTTCCATTTCGCTGCCTGTCGCACCCTTCCGGCGGCGGCCCTTCTCCTTGCATTTTCTACTGTTTTCCGGGTCCGCCGCTGCCGTGCCGTTCTCGCTCTCGCTCTGACCATTGCCCTCATGCGTCCATCGATGCGCCGCTGCCTTGCCTCCTTGGTGCCCCTCATTCGCATTTGGGCTATAACCCTGACGCAGGCCCTCGCCATGTCCTCCGTAGCTTTTATCAACGCCAGCCGCCGGCTGTCCCGCTCTACTCGCAGGTGCAGGCCCTACTCCTCGCTCCTGCGCCGCCGCTCCACCTTGAAGGACCCGACCGGGATGCTTCCTCCTCCTCCTGCCGCCCGCCGGACCATCCACTCTGACCTTGCCTTCTTGGCGTCCCATGAAGGATCGCCGATGATCTCTATGTCGCTGTCGTCGGAAGACACAATCATTGAGGCGCTTGAGGACATTGTTGCGGCTGCGTGTTGATTTCGAATAGGCCGAACATCTCCCACGTCTCCACTTATATAGCGTATTCATTTCCCGTTGCTGGAAACGCTAATGTCCCGCTAATGCTCCCGTTGCTTGCTCTCCACCTCTTTGTGGGGTTTTTTTTTTTTTTTTTTTTTTTTTTTTTGCTTGTCCCGCTAATGCTCCCGTTGCCCGCTCTCCTCCTCTTTGTGGGGTTTTTTTTTTTTTTCCCCGTGTGCCCATTATGCGGATACGATGTATTTTTCCGCTTTCATTATTCCTTTGCTGTTTCTTCTGTGTCTTGAGCCTTTAGCTCGCTCACATGGGCTCTCTTCTCCCTTCTTGTCCTGCCGTGTCGTAGCGTGACAATTACTGGAGAAACGAAATCCACCACCGTATATGGCCCGTCGTACCGAGGGGCCAGTTTCGCCGCGAATCCTTCAGCTGCCTTTGATAGGTGGTGCTCCTTTGCCCACACTGTTTCACCGACCTTTGGGCTCCACTTCCGCCTTCTCAAGTTGTAATGTCGCGCCTGGTCCTGGGCAGCTCGCTCCATATTCCTCCTTACTATCTCGAATGTCTCCTTGAGTCTCGCCGCGTTTTCCATGGGTGTTCCTTGATCGGCTCCCGTGCCCAACACATTCTCGTCGAACAGGGCTCGCGGCATCCTTGGCTCCCTGCCCTGCGTTATAAAACACGGCGAGTACCCCGTGGACTCCGAGACTGCGGAATTTACCGCCAACATTAGCTCCGGCCAGTGTTCGTCCCACTTCCTTTGTTCTTTCTCAGCGAACTGGGCGATTTTTGTTTTTACTGTCCTGTTTGCCCGGCCATCTGCATCTGATTCGGCTTGTACTTCAGGCACGTCTCGCATCTCCTGACGTATTTCCGGATGTCCCTCTGCATCCCTGGCCAGAAATACCGGGCGGAAAACCGGGTGGTTTTCCTTACGCCAAAGTGTCCCGCCGTTGGTGCGTCATGATTTTCCTTGAGGACCTGCTGCCTCATCTCCAGCGGCACGCACAGCTTCCATGACGCCACTTCCTCGCTTGCGGCTCTATACGGGACATGACGGTAGATCAAGCCGCATTCTTCCACGTAATCCGGGAATTTTTGTGGGCTTGTTGTCATCTTTTTCTTCAATGCGCTTATCCTAAATTTTCTAAATTTTTCCATTACCGGCTGGCGGGACAGTGCGTTGGCCACACATTGAGCTTTCCCTTCCGGTAGCTGATGACGTAGTCATACTGCTGTAGTTCGAATACCCACCTCGCTATTCTGCCAAGGGCTCTCGATGTTATTAAGCCACTTCAACGCCATGTGGTCCGTGATCACGTCGAACTGGTACCCCTCCAGGTATGGCCTCATTTGCCTTATCGCCCATACTATGGCCAGGCACTCCTTTTCCGTTGCGGAGTAGTTTTTCTCGGCCCCAATCAACGTTCGACTGGCGTACGCGATCACTCGTTCGACCTCCTCGGTGTCCTGGGTCAGGACCGCCCCGACGCCGTAGTCGCTGGTGTCCGTTTGCAGCACGAATTATCTTTCGAAGTCTGGGTACGCTAGCACTGGATCCTCCGCCAGCCGTGACTTTAAAGTCTCAAAGACCTCTTGGTGCTTGGTTGTCCACTCCCACTTTGTTCCTTTTCGCAGTAGATCGTTCAGGGGCTTCGCTATTCCTGCGAAATCTGGGGCGAAACGCCGATACCACGATTCCATCCCTATGAACTGGCGCAATCCCTTGACGTTCGTCGGGGGTTGTAGCTCTGTAATCGCGGCCACCTTTCCCGGATCCATTCCGATCCCTTGGCTTGTTATCCGGTGGCCCAGGTAGAGCAGCTCCTGCCTGAAGAAATGACTTTTTTCCGTATTTATCCGCAGGTTTGCCGCTCTCAACCTCCTGAATACCTCTTGTAGATTCCGCATATGCTCCTCCTTGGTGCGTCCGATCACTATAATGTCATCCTGATACGCGAATGCGTGTGGAGCCATATCCGGGCCTATGACCTGGTCCACGGCCCTTTGAGACTTTGCCAAGGCTGAGTGCAACCCAAAAGGCATCACTTTTCATTGGTATAGACCCTTCCCTGGAACGGTGAAGGCGGTGAATTTCCTGCCGCTTTCCTCTAGGGGGATCTGCCAATACCCATCCTTCAAATCGAGACTGCTGAAGAACCTTGCTTCTCTCAGCTGCTCCAAAATTAAATTTATGCGAGGCATTGGGTACGCATCTTTTATTGATTTTGCATTAATTTGTCGGAAATCCACGCACATCCTCCATTGCCCCGTTTTTCTTTTTCACCATTACGATGGGTGAACTGTACGCGCTATTTGAGGGCTCGATGCATCCCTTTTCCAGCAATTCCTCCACCTTTGAGTTTATCTCCCCCTGAATCTTTGGATTTTTGGGGTAATACCGTTGTTTTATGGGAATGTCGTCCTTCATCGTGATCCTGTGCTGCGTTATGTTCGAGCAGCCCTTCTGGCCTGCGAACGCCTCCAGTTCTCTTTCGATGAATCTTTTAACTCGTTCCTCTTCCCATTTTTCTGGGCATCCGGCTACCGCTACGGACAGTCTATCCTCCAGACAGCTGGCCCATCTTTTCCTTTTGGGTATCGAAATCCGGTGGCCTGCGCACGTCACTGTTGTGCCAAACTCACTGGGGAAATCCCATCCTAACACCAGATTGTCCTTCATGCCTGGCATCACCAGCAGGTTTATGGTATTTATCCGATCGCCGAAACATATCCTTGCTTGGAGCACGGCGCGTGTCTCCGTATGGCTTCCGTTAGCCAGCTTCACTCGTCTCCTTGTTCCGATTCGTTGCCCGGTGACCTCCGGCCTCTCCGCTAATTCTTCGGAAATATAACTCGCCGTCGCTCCTGTGTCCAGCATGGCTTTTATCTCCGTGCCTTCGACCTCGATGGTTTCCGTCAGCTGCTGCTCCTCCTCGGATAGTCCTCCTATTAGTTTTTGAGAGGCAGCACCGTGCGATCCCGGCTCTCCTCCCTGTTGCTGAGACCGCTGCGCGTTTCCGCCCTCTGGCAGCATTCCGTGCTCCTTACCCCTGTTGCGCCGCACATCTTGCAAAACAAAATTCGTGGGTTCCTGGCCCACCCGCTGGCCCAATGGCCCATGCCAACGCATCTGCTGCATGCTTGAGCCGGGTTTTCCACAGAACCCTGCCTTGGCCCTGCTGCCCACTGCTGACTAGGCTGTTGCGGAGCCGGCCTATGCTGGGTCTTAGGCTGCCATCTTGGCGCGGTTCCTCTCTTTGCCACCTTGGTGCCCATTGTGTGTTTTGGACGGCCTGGTGGTGGAACTCGTCCCGTTGCCCTTTCTGGGTCCATTGGTCCCTCTGGTACCTTGCCGCTTCACTATGCTGCGGTTCTTCTCTCTCCCACCTCTCGTTTACGGCCGGCTGACTGTGGCTCCACCTTTGTTCTGTGGCCACTTGCCTGTTAAAGGCCTCTTCCTCCTGCGCTAATTCCTCAAACTCCTCTGCTAGGCCCATCATCTCCCCTAAAGACGCGCAGGCGTATGGCCTTATGAACATCTTCATCCTTGGCATGCAGTTTTCGACGAGCCTCTCGATTACTTCTTTCGTGGTTTTTCCTAAAGGTTTCATTAGTGACTGAAGGTCCACCATGTACTCTTTGAAAGGCTCTCCGTGACGCTGCTTCCGTTGGCGAATTTGGTCCGCCAACTTTTTCGAAGTATCCTTTCGGCAGGAAAAAATTCTCGAAGCTTGCCTTGAACCTTGCCCATGTTGGCCATTCTTCGTCGTTCATGATGAACCATATTTGGGCCCTGCCCTGCAGTAGTTCTGGCATGGCTCTGGGGATCGTGTTTATGTCTAATCCGTATGTCTTTGCGGACCACGTTACTCGGTCCAGGAACTCTAACGGGTCCCCTGTGCCGTCGAAACGAAACGACCAGTCTCGCACCTGTCTGGCTACTTTGACGTAATCCACCGGGGCCGGAACATACTTTCTTGATTGCGGCTCTATGCTCCTTCCCATTCTTGGATCTGGTACCGCCAGGCTCTCTATAAACTTCTCGGTTTCGCTGGCTGCTCTCTGCCTGGGGGTTGATCTTTATCCAAACCTTTCTTCTAGGCAGTGCGTTAACGCCAGTACCTCCTCTTCCTTGGATTCGTCGACCCATCTCTCCACTGAGGATCTTATCGCTTCCACAGTCCCGTCTGCTGGTAGACCGAGCTCTCTACACACTTCGCTTAGCTCATCCTTTCTCAATGTGTAGATCCAATTCTTTTTTCCCATCTTTCTGCTATGTTATTTTCTAGGCTAAATGCAATCACGAAGTTTGGGCGCCAGGTGTAACGAACTGTCTTTTCTGCTTCCGCTCGCCACAATTTGCCGCGGCTAGCTCACAGAGTTTCGCAGATCCGTTCCACCGAGGTTATAGATTCGACGTGATTGCCCAAGCCCAGAAAGTAATACAAATAGCTTGAAGTTTCCACACTCTTTATTTTGAGACCTCTTTATACTACAAAAGGCTTTCTTTCTCTTTTACTCGTTGCTCCTTCCGTTCCTGTTGGCTCCGTCGTCGGCGTCCTATGCGGGTTGTCCGGGATACGCCGCCGCTACTCCGTTGCCGCCGTTACTCCGTCGCCGATGGTACTCCTGTCGCCGCGCTGCCAGCGATTCCGCTACCCTCTGCCCCTTGGCCTTGAGAAAACACCCCCTTGGGTCGACTACGATTGATCTGACGATTGGCTGCGGTCGGTCGCCTCCGCTACACCAGGTTTGGGAGTTTGTTTGCTGACTGCCGCCTTCGCTACACCGGGACACCGTGCATACGCTCCGGTGCCAGGTTTGGAAGCCGCCGTGTGCCTGATCGTATTGTCGCGCTCCCGCTACACCGAGACACCGTGCATACGCGACGAGTTTGTAGTGGCGGGGCTGGTGACCAGGGTGTTCTCACTTGGTCTGTGACTTGGACGCGAGTTCTTGAGTCGGCCGATCCGTGTTTCGCAGGACCACGCCTGTTGGTTGCGATTCCAGGAGTCGGTAAGGCGTACGCCAGACTTATCCTTTCTTCACTTCCTTGCAAGGCTACCTGCCGTGTTCGGGAGTGAACCAACTCTACTACACGACCCTGGGTTACCAGAGGAAGGTCCAGCAATGGATCCTTTCCTTATTGTCTTATTCGCTCTCCTTACGTTTGGCTGTTGGACTCTCCCAAGGCGGTGCTTCAACTCAAAAAACCGAATCCTTTTTAGAAACGCTCTAACACTTGATTGGCGCACTCTCCACAGGCGGTCCTCCAACTCAATGCTACAAGCTTCCTAAAAAGACTCGTCCTGAGCCGCTCCAATGGGCCTCCTTTTATACCCTCTGGAGCGCCCGTTAATCCTCCTGGGTTCTGCTCCACAGATCACGCCACTTTCCCGTTGTCGGGCTGCCGTTACTCCTGCTTCCAAGATCACGCCACTTTCCCGTTGGCGGGCTGCCGTTACTTCTGTTTCCAAGATCACGCCACTTTCCCGCTGGCAGGTGGCCATCCGTGCGGCCGTTGCCCCTTTCCGTTCGGCCGCTGACCCCTGCTGTTGCTATGCGACGTGCCGCTGGCCTCCTTCGTTGGCCTTGTTTCTCCTTGCTCCTTTGCTGCCCCCAGTCATGTCGCCCATCCTGAACTCTGCTGCGCGGCGGGCTCATGTGCTCACCGTTGCCTTGGGAGCCGTTACGTTCCACGTTGACTCCGTCTTCCACTCGATGATGGAGCTCTGCCCCTCACTGCCCTCACAGCCTTCCCATTCGTCCACTGGTGCTCCGGGAACCGTTACGTTCCACGTTGATTCCGTCTTCCCACTGGGCGATGTAACCTTGTCTTTCCATTCGTCTGCTGCTGCTCCGGGAACCGTTACGTTCCACCTTGATTCCGTCTTCGTACTTGATGGTGAAACCCTACCCCTCCCCGTTCGTATTAGTCCTCGGCCTCTCTCCCGCGGCCCCCTAATGATTGGCCATTGCTGTCTTAGCGTGTGAGGAGACTAATTCTCCTCACAATACTTGGAAAAGTTGGCGGACCAAGTTCGCTAACGGAAGCAGCGTCGCGGAGAGCCTTTCAAAGAGTACATGGTGGACCTTCAGTCACTAATGAAACCATTAGGGAGAACCACGAAAGAAGTAATCGAGAGGCTCGTCGAAAACTGCATGCCAAGGATGAAGATGTTCATAAGGCCATACGCCTGCGCGTCTTTAGAGGAGGTGATGGGCCTAGCAGAGGAGTTTGAGGAATTAGCGCAGGAGGAAGAGGCCTTTAACAGGCAAGTGGCCACAGAACAAAGGTGGAGCCACAGTCAGCCGGCCGTAAACGAGAGGTGGGAGAGAGAAGAACCGCAGCATAGTGAAGCGGCAAGGTACCAGAGGGACCAATGGACCCAGAAAGGGCAACGGGACGAGTTCCACCACCAGGCCGTCCAAAACACACAATGGGCACCAAGGTGGCAAAGAGAGGAACCGCGCCAAGGCCCACCGGAGCTACAGAACAGCACGAACCAAAGTTGGATGCCGAGATGGCAGCCTGAGACCCAGCATAGGCCGGCTCCGCAACAGCCTAGTCAACAGTGGGCAGCAGGGCCAAGGCAGGGTCCGGTCGAGAACCCAGCCCAGGCATGCAACAGATGCGGTGGCATGGGCCATTGGGCCAGCGGGTGCAGGAACCCAAGGCTGCTTTTCTGCAAAATGTGCGGCGCGACAGGAGTTAGAAGCACAGAATGCTGCCATAGGGCGGGAAATGCGCAGCGGTCCCAGCAACAAGGAGGAGAGCAGGGATCGCACGGTGCTGCCTCTCAAACCTAATAGGAGGACTAGCCGGAGAAGAGCAGCAGTTGACGGCAACTATCGAGGTCGAGGGCACGAAGGTGAAAGCCATGCTGGATACAGGAGCGACGGCGAGGAAATAGCCGGGAAACGAGTCGCGATAAAGAGGCGGGTAACGTTAGCCAATGGAAGCCATACAGAAACACGCGCTGAACCTGCTGATGATACCAGGCATGGAGGACAGTCTGGTGCTGGGATGGGATTTCCTCAGCGAGTTTGGCGCAACGGTGACATGCGCAGGCCACCGCGTTACCATACCCAAAATGGAGAAATGGGGCGGATGTCTGGAGGATAGACTGTCCGTAGCAGTGTCCGGATGTCCAGAGGTATGGGAAGACGAACGCAATAAGAGATTTATCGAGAGTGAGCTAGAAGCGTTCGCCGGCCAAAGAGGATGCTCGAACATAACTCAGCACAGGATCACCATGAAGGACGACATTCCCATAAAACAGCTATATTACCCCAAAAACCCGAAAATACAGGGGGAAATAAACGCAAGAGTGGGAGGAGCTGTTGGAAAAGGATGCATTGAGCCCTCGAATAGCGCATACAGCTCACCCATTGTAATGGTGAAGAAAAAGACGGGTCAGTGGAGAATGTGCGTGGACTTCCGGCAAATAAACGCAAAATCAGTAAAAGATGCGTACCCAATGCCACGAATAAATTTCATATTGGAGCAACAAGGGCGCTTGGTGGTGTCGGAATGGAGGAGGACTCTCTGCTGGGCTCCGTGACGGAGGCAGAGATAACTGTGGTGGAGGTTTGTAAGGATGTCCCTGACGATCTTACAAATAAACCTCCACCACAGTAAAGCAGCGTCAGCTGCCCTCCTTCTCCACCTCGCCGAGAGTGGAGCAGATGTGGCCCTCATCCAGGAACCCTGCATCCTAGGAGACAGGATTCTTGGGCTGGGGGCGTCGGAGTTCAGGCTCTGCAAACCCAATACTACAGGTAAAAGGCGAGCCTGCATCCTCGCAAAAAAGAACCTTAACCCCTTATTGCTACCCAATTTCAGCAATGAAGACCACGTAGCCGCAGCCGTAGAGAGCCCAAATGGCCCTCTAAGGATATGTTCGGCGTATATGGGCCACGACCAGGAGGCCCTTCCCGCACCCGCTAATCAAACAGCTGGTGGAAGACAGCAGGAAGCACAAGATCGACCTGATCATAGGTTGCGATGCTAACGCCCATCATCATCAGTAGGGCAGCACTGACACTAAATGAGAGGGTGAGTCAATTTTCGATTTTATCCTAGGCTCCAATCTTTTGGTGGGTAACAGGGGTACAGAACCCACCTTCATAGTCAAGAACAGAAGAGAAGTACTTGACGTCACTCTTTACTCTGAATCACTAGCAGACAGGATTGTTAGATGGGGAGTCCTAGAGAAACACTCATTCTCAGACCACCGATACATAGAATTAGTGGTCAACTTCGAGAACTTTAATCGACTAACGGTACGCAACCCGAGGAAAGCGAACTGGGAGTTATTTAGAAAGAAGCTAGATAGTTCCTTGGGAAATCCTCCAACAGGGAATGTTGATAGTAGGGTAGCCCTGGATGCCATGGTGGACACGCTCACGGCAGCGTGCGCCAGGGCATTCAATAAAGCTTGTCCCTAAATCAGATCGGGCAAAAGCAAGTCAAAGAAACCACCATGGTGGTCGCAAACACTTGCGCCCTTTAAAACCAAGGCCCGCAAGGACTTCAATTTTGCCAGAAACACAAACTCGGAGCCTGGGAGTCGTATAAAGCGGACCTTAGGCGATATAACAAAGAACTTCGCAAGGCAAAAAGGAATGCCTGGGCCGAGTTCTGCACGAACATTCAGCAAACATCAGAGGCCTCTCGACTCAGGAAGGTCCTTGCAACTACTGCACCGAATGTAGGATACATTAAAACCTCAGAGGGCAACTGGACATCGTCCAGCAAAAAAACCCTAGAGGCTCTCATAGAGACACATTTCCCGGGATGCTCTCGAGAAGACACAACCCTGGAAATGCAGACACAGGGGAATAGCCCCCCACCACTAACCCACTTGAATACTTATTGAATGATAGATATCTCAGCTGGGCAATAAATAGCTTCAAGCCCTTCAAATCCCCGGGCCCAGATGGCATTGTCCCGGCTCAACTAATTAAAGCCGGTCCCAACCTGAGATCTTGGGTCAAGATAGCTTTCCTCAGCAATTTTCAGGATGGGCATCGTACCCAAAATGTGGTTGCGGACGAAAGTCGTATTTGTACCCAAGGCGGGAAAAACCATCTCACTGCACCCCCAAGGACTTCAGACCAATAAGCCTGTCGTCCTTCCTTCTCAAGACAATGGAGAGACTAATCAGCCTCCATATTAATCTTACTATAAACCCAGATGGCCACGCTATCGGCAATCAGGCTACGAGAGACTGGCGCATGGAAAAGGACTGACTACGGACATACCAAGTTAGATCTGCACCACTGCACGCCAACGGGGTCTACAGACTACTGCGTACCTGTCGATAATCCCACCTTAAAATACAAGGTCTACATTCCAGCAAGGTAGGAATGGGACACACAAATCCCGGGACCAGCCGGTTCCCTCCATATCTACACAGACGGTTCAAAATTGAATAGCCAGGTGGGAGGCGGTTTCCATTGCGAACATCTGTGTTTAAATGAGTCCTTCAGACTCCCCGACCACTGTAGTGTTTTCCAAGCAGAAGTAATAGCTATCGGAAAAGCACTCAGATCCCTTTCCCAGGGATCACTTTGACCGCGCATCACTGCGGAAATAGAGAAACCTCCAAAACTGCAGGAACTCCCGCATGATATGGCCAATCCGATCTAGGAAGAGGTCAATGATGCTTATCGCCATGAACAGGCAGGACTGTAGTCTGGCGATCAAGGCCATTACGGGACATTGGTTAATAGGAGCACACGCGGCTAGACTAGCGGTGCCACATTATGACTACTGCAGGAGCTGTGGAGACGAAGAAGACCTCGCGGAGGTCGCTCCACACAGACTCGTAGCCTTCATCCGTAAATCTGGATGGGACTGCGAGCCGTTTCAGGAAGGATAGAGCACCCTTGGGCACATAAGTAGTGGGAAGGGAGAGGTCCTTTTGTAGGATTCTTCCCAGTGCGGTATCACAAGGAGCCCCAGCGGCTCAAGTGAATGGGGGTCAGAAACAGCCCCTCATCGCCGCCTCAACCTAACCTAACTAAGGGAGGCCAGATTCTTCAGCAGCCTCGACTTGAAGGACGGGTATTGGCAGATCCCTCTGGAACAAGGAAGCAGAAAGTACACCGCCTTCACCGTTCCAGGGAAGGGTCTGTACCAATGGAAGGTGATGCCGTTCGGGTTGCACTCAGCCTCGGCAACATTTCAAAGGGCTCTTGACAAGGTCATAGGGCCGGACATGGCTCCACATGCCTTTGCGTATCAGGACGATATCATCGTGATCGGACGCACCAAGGAAGAACACATGGCGAACCTAAGAGAAGTGTTCAGAAGGTTGAAAGCAGCAAACCTGCGGATAAACACGGAAAAATGTCATTTTTTCAGGCAGGAACTGCTATACTTGGGACATAGAATAACGAGCCAAGGGATCGGCATGGATCCGGGAAGGTCGCTGCCATTACAGAGCTGCAACCCCCGACAAACGTCAAGGGAGTACGACAGTTCATAGGGATGGCGTCATGGTATCGGCGGTTCGTCCCAGATTTCGCAGGAATCGCGAAGCCCTTGAACGATCTGCTACGAAAGGGGACGAAATGGGAATGGACCCCCAAGCACCAGGAGGCGTTCGAAACCCTAAAGGCACGGCTGGCGGAAGACCCAGTACTGGCGCGCCCAGACTTTGAGAAAAGGTTCGTGCTGCAAACGGACGCAAGCGACTACGGCGTCTGAGCGGTCTTGACCCAGGACACCGAGGAGGGCGAACGAGTGATCGCATACGCCAGTCGAACGTTGATTGGAGCTGAAAAAAATTACTCGGCAACGGAGAAGGAGTGCCTAGCCATAGTATGGGCGATCAGGCAAATGAGACCCTACCTGGAAGGATATCAGTTCGACGTAATCCATATGGCACTGAAGTGGCTCAACAACGTCGAGAGCCCGCTTGGAAGAATAGCGAGGTGGGTGTTCGAGTTGCAGTAGTATGACTACGTCATCAGCTACAGGAAGGGTAAGCTGAACGTGCAACCCCCGACAAACGTCAAGGGAGTACGACAGTTCATAGGGATGGCGTCATGGTATCGGCGGTTCGTCCCAGATTTCGCAGGAATCGCGAAGCCCTTGAACGATCTGCTACGAAAGGGGACGAAATGGGAATGGACCCCCAAGCACCAGGAGGCGTTCGAGACCCTAAAGGCACGGCTGGCGGAAGACCCAGTACTGGCGCGCCCAGACTTTGAGAAAAGGTTCGTGCTGCAAACGGACGCAAGCGACTACGGCGTCTGAGCGGTCTTGACCCAGGACACCGAGGAGGGCGAACGAGTGATCGCATATGCCAGTCGAACGCTGATTGGAGCTGAAAAAAATTACTCGGCAACGGAGAAGGAGTGCCTAGCCATAGTATGGGCGATCAGGCAAATGAGACCCTACCTGGAAGGATATCAGTTCGACGTAATCCATATGGCACTGAAGTGGCTCAACAACCTCGAGAGCCCGCTTGGAAGAATAGCGAGGTGGGTGTTCGAGTTGCAGTAGTATGACTACGTCATCAGCTACAGGAAGGGTAAGCTGAACGTGGTCGCCGACGCGCTATCTCGCCAGCCGGTGTTGAAGCAGTTAAGAAGAACCGTGGATCTGGAAGTCCAAGAGTGCGTGTGGATAAACGCGTTAAAGGAGAAAATGAAGGCAAGCCCGCAAAAATTCCCGGACTACGTCGAAGAGGGCGGCTTGATTTACCGCCACGTTCCGCATAGAGCAGGAAGCGAGGAAGTGGCGTCATGGAAGTTGTGCGTGCTCACGGAGTCGAGGCAGCAGGTCCTCAAAGAGAACCATGACGCACCGGCGGCAGGACACCTAGGCGTGAGGAAGACGATAGCCAGAGTGGCCGCCAGGTACTTCTGGCCAGGGATGCAAAGAGACATCCGGAAATATGTCAGGAGATGCGAAACTTGCCTAAAATACAAACCATGCCAGATGCAAGCAGCAGGACAAATGCTGACACAGGTCCCGAAAGAGCCATGGGCAACGGTGTGTGCGGACTTCGTGGGTTCATTGCCAAGATCTAAACACGGGAATACAATGGTTTTGGTAATGATGGACCGGTTTTCGAAGTGGACGGAGATAGTGCCACTGCGGAAAGCAACTAAGAGGCAAATAAGAGGGTAACCGAGAATGTCATTTTTTTTTGGGGCCCATGTTCAGCACAGCGCATCAACACCGATGTCCAAACGGCTCTGTCGTTTCCCGAAGAAGGGGGGAAGTGTGAGGAGATTTAGTCTCCCCACACGCTAAGACAGATAGCCGGGGGCAAAGGGGGGGGCCGAGGAGACGGAAAAAGGGGGTCAACCACCGGTCATCAACCCGGGCAGCCCAAGGGAATGTCGCCAGGATCAGTGCCGGCGAAGGGCTACCCGTGGGAGGACGGAATCTACGTGGATTCGAGCGGCTCGAGACGAGTCTTTTTAGGAAGCTTGTAGCGTTGAGTTGGAGGACCGCCTGTGGAGAGTCCGCCAATCAAGTGTTAGAGCGTTTCTAAAAAGGATTCGGTTGTTTGAGTTGAAGGACCGCCTTTGGAGAGTCCAACAGCCAAGCGCAAGGAGAGCGAATAAGAAAATAAGGAAAGGATCCATTGCTGGACCTTCCTCTGGAAACCCAGGGTCGTGTAGTAGAGTTGGTTCACTCCCGAACACGGCAGGTAGCCTTGCAAGGAAGTGAGGAAAGGATAAGTCTGGCGTATGCCTTACCGACTCCTGAAATCATAACCAACGGGCTTGGTCCTGCGAAACAAGGAGGCCTACTTGGGATCACACGCCCGGTAACCACGAGACGTACAGAACAAGGGAGACAAGGATCCGTTGCTGGACGGTTTCCTCTACAAGCCCGAGGCGTCAGAGTCGAGTTAAGCCATTCCCGAACACGGCAGGTAGCCTTGCAAGGAAGTGAAGAAAGGATAAGTCTGGCGTACGCCTTACCGACTCCTGGAATCGCAACCAACACGCGTGGTCCTGCGAAACACGGATCGGCCGACTCAAGAACTCGCGTCCAAGTCACAGACCAAGTGAGAACACCCTGGACACCAGCCCCGCCACTACAAACTCGGGTCCGCCGGCGCGTATGCACGGTGTCCCGGTGTAGCGGGAGCGCGACAATACGATCAGGCACACGGCGGCTTCCAAACCTGGCACCGGAGCGTATGCACGGTGTCCCGGTGTAGCGGAGACGTCACACGGCAACTTCCAAACCTGGCGCCGGAGCGTATGAACGGTGTCCCGGTGTAGCGAAGGCGGCAGTCAGCCAACAAACTCCCAAACCTGGCACCGTATGCACGGTGCCCCAGTGTAGCGGAGGCGACCGACCGCATCCAACCGTCAGATCAATCGTAGTCGACCCAAGGGGGCGTTTTCTCAAGGCCAAAGGGCAGAGAGTAGCGGAATCGCTGGCAGCGCGGCGACAGGAGTACCATCGGCGACGGAGTAACGGCGGCAACGGAGTAGCGGGGGCGTATCCCGGACAACCCGCATAGGACGCCGACGACGAAGCCAACAGGAACGGAAGGAGCAACGAGTAAAAGAGAAAGAAAGCCTTTTGTAGTATAAAGAGGTCTCAAAATAAAGAGTGTGGAAACTTCAAGCTATTTGTATTACTTTCTGGGCTTGGGCAATCACGTCGAACCTATAACCTCGGTGGAACGGATCCGCGAAACTCTGTGAGCTAGCCGCGGCAAATTGTGGCGAGCGGAAGCAGAAAAGACAGTTCGTTACAAAGTTTATTTAGCAAAATGGATCGCATCTTTGGAAAAGATCCTCGTAAAAAAAAATACAGTCAACTTATATACTGCAACTATTGTGGTTTTGATACTCATTTTGAAAAGGACTGCGCTAAAAAACGGGACCAGGAAAAAATTCTTAAGAAAAATTTATTTTTGATAATTAGCATTGAATAAACAAAAAAACTTTTGTCAAAATGTTTACACAATTTGTTCATCCTTTTACGATGCTTATTTGTGGCCCCTCAGGATCGGGTAAAACAACATTTTTGAAAAATTTAATAAATGGATGGAAGGAATTAATAAGTACTTCAATAGATAGAATAATATGGCGTTACGGTGAAGAGCAACCGAAACCAAATTTTACCAATATTGAATATTACCATGTTGTAACACATAATATATTTCATAAATCTACTCACACCCGAGACATATCACTAAATACAAATTACATTGTGGCATTTAAAAATCCTAGAGATAAATTACAATTTCAATGTTTAGCTAGCCAGATATATCCTGAAAACCCTAAAGAACTTTTTATAATATATAAAGAAGTCACGAATGAACCTCATGGTTATTTACTTATTGATCTTACGCAAGGAATAAATGATCTTTAAAGATTTAGAACAGAGATTTTTAATCCATAATATTCAATTTGCTATTCAGATGAAAATGGTGAAGAATGAATCAGAAGAATCAAGCTCTAATTCAACAGAATTTATTAGTTTAGTAAATTCTGAAAAATTTCGATACAAAACGGCATCAATGAAAGCGGATGAGATGAAATGCGGTGCAATATTTATTTAAACGGACATTATAAAGCCTCGTTGTGTAGGAAGCAAAAGACCAAATGGAAAAGAAAAGCTTATGCAGTTTAGAAATGTTAAATATTATCCTATTGCAAATTTTTCACCAAACGAAATTTCAATATTAATTACTGATTCAAGTGGATATAAAATCCCTTTTGAAACTTCATCAGTTCCAATTTTTCTAACTCTGCATTTTAGAAAAAGAAGAAAAAATCTATAAATAATAATGTTAGGGGAAACTAACATTTAGAATTGATTTACCAATCATGGCGAAATGTTATCATTAATATTATTTAAATCAGTGCGGTGGAAGCTTAAGTAACATAGGTAGTCTCTATGTTTCCCCAAGAATTGTTCAGAATGGTCGTGGTTTTTCTGTCAGGGATAAATCCACATAAAAACCAAGCTGCTGAAACCGGAAAGGCTATTATAAATAAATTGGGTCGAAAACCTCTACGAAATATCATTCAAGAACAAAGTAAAATCGCATTACATAATCTATCTGACAAAGCAATTCATAAAATTACTAAATTACAAAGTGGTAAAGGAAAAAGGCATAAAAAGAGGAGACCAAGAAAAAATCGCAATCATTTAACAACTAAACAACGTCGTAAACATACGCGTTCAAAAAAGTCAAGAAAAAAATCATCTAAAAAATTTAAAATTAGTGACATATTTTCCTAATCAAAATGAGTAATCACATTGAATGCATGAAAAGCGAACTGGATCTTTTTGAGCTGTATTTTGAAAACCGAAGAAGTTTCATACAACCCTATTGCTTCTTTGGACAGTGCTTCATCAATTGAACTAGTTTGTTTAGGGAATGGAGAAACCTACAGAGATCTTTCAAGTGTTTACTTAAAACTTTTGGTTCAACTTTAAAAAATTGATAATAGTAGTATTGAAGGAAATGCTGTTGGTGTAGCAAATAATATATTGCATTCTATATTTAGAAGCTCATCGGTATATTTAAATAATACTTTAGTTTCCCAAAGCGACAATAATTATCATTATAGATCATATTTGCAAACAATTTTAAACTATGGTTGTGATGCAAGTGAAAGTCATTTAGCAACACAAGGATATTTCCCAAATGATGCTACCCAAACACAATTTAAAAGTAATGGCAGTCAAATTCTTAAAAATATGTTTCAAAATAGTAATAAAGTAGAATTATTTGAAAAGTTCATGGAGATATTTTCAACCAGCCAAAACTGCTTGTAAATAATGTTGATTTGCGCATTACTTTTAATATTGAAAAAACAGCATTTTATTTATTGGAAACCGAGACTGAATCGAATCTAAAGATCTTGCAAGCCCAGCTGTTCATGAATCATGTAGAAGTCAACCCCAGCATTTTATTAGCTCATCATCACGATTTACAATCAAAAAATGCAATATACCCATACAATAAAGTTGGATTAAAATCATTTACAATATACCCAGGAAATAATACATTATCCATCGATAATGCAGTTATTGGTCAAACTCCAAATTTTTTGGCCTTTTGTATGGTAAAAAACAGAGCATATTCGGGAAATCGAGGATTAGATCCTTTTAATTTTGAAAACTTTAAAATACAACGATTCAATCTGTTAGTTAATGGAGTACAGGTACCTTCTCAGGCACTTGAATTTGATTTCTCGAATCCTACCAATACCCAAAGTTCAAGGGCATATAATTTACTATTTAAAGCATGTGGAATTAAGCATTATGATCGTGGTCTCCAAATTACCAAGGATATGTTTGACAAAAATAATTTTATATTAGCGTTTGATTTAACTGCTGATCACTCCAATTCTAGTGTTTGCGCTAACCACATTTCTCAAGAAACGATCAGAATAGAAGGAAGATTCTCTGAGCCTCTGGCTGAGGCTGTTACTTGCATTGTTTATTGTTAATACGACTCTATGATTGATATTGATAAGCATCGAAATATTCGAGTACTTTTGTAAAAATGAATACAATACAAATCATGGACTTGCTCTCAAGCATCCTCAAACTAAAAAAATATTTAAAGGGGGTTTTTCGGCCGATAAACTACCAAAAGAAATTCGTGAATATCCAGCATTGATTGTAGCTAACACTGATTATTTATACCTACCAGGAATGCATTGGGTTGCATTTTACTTCTATAACGAAAAGTTAGCAGAATTTTTCGATTCTTATGGACAATATCCTCAGAAAAAAGAATTTATTGCATTTTTAAAAAGAAATGCTCAAAATATACTTATAATAAGCATCAATTGCAAGGATACTTTTCAATTACCTGTGGACATTACTGCATGCTTTTTGGTCTTTACAAAAGCAATCGAAAAACTTTAAAGAGTTGGGAACCCACTTCACATTTTCTTGTCACCTCGATTAATTGAGACCCAAAGCCTTCCATGTCAACTGACACCTCAAGTAAAAGGCTCCAACTCAATCTATTCTCTTCAGAAAACAAAGCCTCTCAGAGAGAAAAGCTTCTTTCGAGCTTTGATCTGCAAAAAGCTTCAGCAAGGGTAGCTATAAAAAGGACCTAGAGAGCTAAATATAAGTAGTTCTAAAATTCTAACATCCTAAGCAGTTGTTCTAAGCAATTGAAAGAATCACACTGTATCAAAACCGGAACTCAAATAAAAAATATATTTTTTCAAACTATTTTGAAGAAGATATATAATTATACATATATAGAAGTAATATATACTTTTTATATAAATGAAAGAGATGGCTGTATGGTCATTTCATTTTAAAATATGTATGTAAATTATAAACAATAGCATAGATTCACTCTTTAAAAGTATATAAAAGAAGTTCTAGGTTTGATTTTGATCAGTTAATTTTCAAAATGAAAACTTTCGTTTGTGATCTCTGTATAGAAAGTCCTTTCTTTAAATATCGGTATGGATTAAAACGTCACGTTCTAAAAAAACACAACTTCAGCAAAAAAAAAGCACGATCCTCATACTATAATTGCTACTTCTGTCCTGAAGTGAAAATGTACTGGCTCCGAAGTGAAATATACAACCATTTCTTAATGGATCATCCAACGATATTAATGGAAATAATTAACTTAACACGAACTTCAAAATATTTCTTTTAAATTTCATATATTGTTTTTCATTTAATTTCGAATAAATTTGAACTAAACCTTGATAAAAATATAGTCCAAAAGTAATAAATCCAAACGTAAATTTTTTTTTTAAATTTTTATTTTTCATGAAATAAAAATAATTATGCAATAATGAAATATGGTAATATAGTCTTTTATTTATTCATTATTTATTCCTCATCCATTAAACTTTTATAATTATCATTTCCGTCATTTATTTTAAAAAATATGTGGTCATCGTCCGGGAAAAAAAAATTCTGTTGATGATTTTTCCTCTCCCTCGGGGGTCTCCGGAATGAAGCACGGAGAAACTGGTATGTCGTCATCGTCGAATTCCTCAAACAAAATTTTTTTGAGAGTCCGGGGCATACGTTTTATCCTCGATGGTAGTTGCTGAATAATCCCATGTTGGTGTCAATAAATCGTATATGGGTGACAGAGAATCATCCTCTAGATTCTTAAAAAGCTCTATTTGGGTTTTCTCCCCAATATCAATTAATGACAAAAGTGCACCGTTCGATACACAAATATCACTAAGAGCTGGTTGGGTGTCCTCGAATATAATTTCTAACTCGCTCATATTTTTGTTCTTTTATTTTTTTTTTTAAAAGAAAAAGCTTTAAAATTGCTTTAACCGGCAAGGCAATATTTATACTAAAAATTTGATTCATAGCATAAACCTCAAAACCTATTGATCCCCGAAAACGGAAAACAGGTACTTGTGTTTGAATGTATTGGTATCATCAATACATGTACATGAGTAAACGCATGAAAACCACCCCAATTTTCCACACATTTTTCCGGTTAATGAATCGGGAAAACCAATCAGAAGACTCGAAAGATAACGCTTAGAGCCTAGAGCCTACAGTAGGGAGTTAATAGGCAATCGGCTGATTTCTTGCGTCATATCCGTGTATGCATGTATATCTTGGTGGGAACGTAAATCCACAATACAATATACACTCAAATATATAAATACTCCTAAATAAAAATACATATTGACCTTTCATCCGACCCTAAAGAAAAAAAAAAAGGTTGACCCTTCAGGGTGGGTTTTAACTTTTCTACGAAAAGGTTTTCTTGTGATATACTTACTCCTTGTAAAATTCTGTATTATATTTTATATTATAAAATTAAATTTCCTTATATAAGTCCGAGTTATATTAAAATTAATTTAAAAAAAATTGGAGTAAAAAATCCTTTTAAATGATATGCAACACCATAATAAAATGTTGGATATTTTTTTAAATAATTATTTGATCTTCATCATTAATTTTAAATAAATTACTAACGAATTGTAGTAAAATATACTTTTAAATAAACTGCAGCCGTATAAACCGTATCGCGAGTGCTGTGGTATATTTGGAGTTGAATTAATAATTTGTCTAAATTCTATTCCAAGTATAGCTCAGCTCTGCTTCTTCCCCGGCATATCTCTATTTCTGCTTTTCTCTTTTGCACTATTCAAAGCTCTCGCTTCGGTTTCCTATTTGGCACAGTGGTTCACGGTATTGTGTTTTTTAACTTTTTAAATATTAATTTTTGTTTTATTAAAGAAAAAAAATAAATAAAATGGAATTTAAACTTGTCTGTGCCATTAAGTCTTGTTAAGACATTAACAAGACGATTTCCTCATCCCAGCCTGCCATCCATTGCTGGCTATGTGAGAACTGCATCAGTTTCGGATGCCATTTTCCGTAGGTCTGGGATACATTATTGTTGTGAAAATTGTCGTGCTGTGCAAGGCGAAATGAGGTCGTTCATGAGACAGACCAAAAATAGATTTAAAGAGCTGATCACTGGTTTTCGTAAAATCAATGACCAGCTCTGTGCGCTTGACACTCAGTTTAGTGGCCTTCAGCTGCTAAATGAGTCCCCTAAGCGTAAGAAATCCGCTGTTTCTGATCCGCCTCAGCCTGCTCAGCCGACATTAATGCAGCCGCTTATATCTCTGGCCACCTTAAGGGCTAGAACTGAGAAAAATTCGTCAGAATTTCTCAGGGATAATGAGCAATTGTCTGATATGTCCGCCATGGCATCCCTTCAAGTGATGCCACAGGTCCCAGGGAACGAAACCCCCATTAGAGTCACCCAAAAGGTCACCCAAAAGGGTCCGGATCATCGGCACCGACTGATGCTGCAGTTCTCGTACCTGCGACACCAAAATCCTTACAGGTGATTCCTCCGTTGAAACATATATTTGTTTCTCGGCTTGCCCCTGATACTTCAGAGATTGATATCTCGGCTTATATCAAAGCCAAAACTAAGGCCGATATAAAGGTGGAGGACATACAAAATTTAAATATAATTATACAAGGCGCACGTCTTCTTTAAAGATTCGTGTGCCCGCGCTGATGTTCAAGACGATTTGTTCTCCCAGTTTTTGGCCAGAGAATCTTTTCGTCCAAGAACATCAGCCTAGTTCCGTGAAAAAAAAAGTTAATAAACCAGTGGGAGTGAGACTTTCCAATATCGGAACCACTGACCAACACTCCACCTCTTCTTTGGCCACTTACCCAAAAACCTAGTTTCCTCACTAACTCGTACCCATCAGAATACTAGGGGGCTACGTAGCAAACTCCCCAAGCTATATTCTGATAGTTCTTTCTTTGCATCCTATATAATAGCATTTACAGAAACTTGGTTAAATCCGGAGATCTTTAGCTCCGAAGTTTTTCCAAGTAAGTACACCACTTTTAGACGGGATCGATCTCAGCGAAGAGGAGGTGGAGTCCTCATTTCGGTGGACTCTACTTTTGCTTCTGAAGAGGTGAAATCCCAAGAGTTTGGTGACCTAGAATTTATTTGCGTTGAAATCTTTATGTCCGTGAAAGCTTTATACATTACATGTTCATATATACCTCCTATGTCTGAACCGCCCACATATTGGCAGCATTTGTCCGCTATTCGATACGTCTCTAATCTTATGACGGATCGTGACCAACTCGTAGCGGTGGGCGACTTTAATATCCCAGAATTAAAGTGGTCCAACAACGATAACTCACCATCTCACCATCACCATCTCACCATCTCACTTATAACTTACCATGACTTCACCGCGGGCATGTTTGACATGTCCCTAGGTCGGATCAATCATGTAAGAAATTCGCTAGGTCGGCTTTTAGACTTATGTTTTGTATCTGATCCTGATGGTACTGCTCTCTCCAGAGCTTTTCCCCTTTCAACCCCAGAGGATCCATATCACCCCACGCTGGAGGTCTCAATCGAAACCACTCCTGAAATCGATCAGATGTCTCCGAGCGTGGTAAATAAGATTCGCTGTTTCCGTAAAGCTCATTTTCAGAAACTTAATAGCCTTATCGATACATTTGACTGGTCTGATATTCTGGCGTGCACTGATCTTAATGTCACTTTAGAAAAATTTTATTTTACTTTAAATCAATTTTTGACTCATGTGTGCCTTGGAAATATCCGTCCGCACCAACAAATCCATCTTGGTTTACAAGGTGCCTCTCTAACGTAAAAAATAAAACAAATAAGCTTTTACTTAAATATAAAAAAAACTGCAGTAGTGTTGATTACTCAACATATCTACTAGCTTGGTCGAATTTTACCCTGCATAACGCTGAATGTTTTAGGAATTATATTGACCGCTGCCGGATACAATTTACTCAGGATCCAATGCAGTTTTATAATTTTGTAAATACTAAGCGTAAACACGTATCTTTTTCACCCCTGCTTACGTTTGAAAATTCCTCTGCGACTTCTGATCAGGCCATTGCCGATCTATTCGCAGAATTTTTTCAAACAACTTATTCTTCTCTTAAATTGACTGATCAGCCTTACGCATATAACATTCAAGCAGCAAATCTTATTTTCTGTCCTTTTTTTCTGAGAACAACTTATTATCGGGGGTTTTAAGGTTCAAACCTATTTATTCGCCAGGCCCCGAAGCAGTACCAGACTGTGTGCTAAAATACTGTGCCAGGGCTCTGTGCAAACCTCTTCAAAGACTTTTCAACTTATCTTTGGCTTAAGTGGAAGGAATCATTCATAATTCCCCTACATAAAAAGGGAAGAAGTCTGAGGCTGCCAACTACAGAGGCATCTCTTAGTTGTCGGCAATTCCAAAGTTATTTGAAAAATTAATTACCCCTCACTTGCAACACCTATGCTCTTCGATCATCTCTCCCTATCAGCATGGCTCTTTTCAGCGTCGCTCCACCACCACAAATTTACTGGAGTTGACATCCTTTGTCATATATGGCTTTTGTAAGGGATATCAAACCGATGTAATTTACACAGACTTCAGCAAAGAATTTGATTCAGTTAACCACTCACTCTTGTTGAGTAAACTGAATATGCTGGGTTTTCCTATAGACCTCTTAACGTGGATCTCCAGCTATTTAGATGAAAAGACACAAAGAGTCTTATTTAAAAACTTACAGTCCCGTCTGGTCCGTGCTACATCTGGCCTCCCTCAAGGAAGTCATCTTGTCCCGCAATTATTCACGCTTTTTTATTAATGACTTGTGCCCTACTTTAACGAGCTCTCTAGTTCTTATGTATGCAGATGATGTAAAGCTTTGTCTTCAGTACAAATCCATCTCTGCCCAGTCTTCAGTCTGACTTTGATAACTTTCAAGAATGGTGTTAGCTAATGATCTAATACTTAATGGATCAAAATGCAAGCATATGTCTTTTTATCGTTCTTGCCCTCTGCAAGCTACGTATTCCATTAATGGGATTGCCTTAGAAAAATTAACCCAGGTTAATGATCTCGGCATCCTATTAGACATAAAACTTAAATTTGCCGACCATATTTCCTTAATGGTTAATAAGGCTAAAGGAGTCCTTGGTTTTATTAAACGGTGGTCAAAAGAATTTAATGACCCCTATATAACCAAAATATTATTCATTTCTTTGGTCCGTCCGATACTAGAGTACGGTTCATGTGTCTGGAGTCCCCAATATGGAGTACATAAGGACCGCATAGAATCCGTACAAAAGAACTTTTTAATATTTGCACTTAGAGGTCTATACTGGTATGCAAATCTTCAGCTTCCATCCTACAGTAGCATACTTTTACTTATTAACTTACCTAGCTTAACAAATCGTAGGACAATGCTCGGTGTAGTTTATCTGCATAACCTTATTAACGGGGATGTAGATAGCCAGCATTTACTAACACGCTTAAATTTCAACATTCCTAATAGAAGGACTCGAAACTTAAGTCCTCTGTTCCTTAGCCGTTGTAGTTCAACATATGCACTGCATGACCCTTTTAGGGTATAATGTTCGAACTACAATGGTCTCTACTCTATAACATCTCTTTCCTGTCCCTCAAATTTAAAATATAGAATTTTAAATTTCCTTACTAACTCCTTCTAGCCTAATAATTGAGAAATAGCTTAATATTTACTAACAAATCGTTTCTTGAGCGCCCCTCGGTCGTCTGGGCCTCTAAGCTAGTACAGGAATGCTAGCTGATACTCTTATTGATGCACAAGCCATTTCCAAATTCTGAAAAACCGGTAAAAAAAAAAAAAAAATATATATATATATATATAGTAACATATCAACAAAATTTCTTTAAGTGCATATCAGTAAATTTTGTAAACCGAAGCTGAAGCCTTTTGTATTAAAATTCGTAACGCAGCTGCAAATAGCCTCATTCCAATTTTTGTATATTTAATATTAAATTATTTCAATTCGGCTGAAAACAGCCTCATTTCAGATTTCCAATTTATAAGAGTCGCTTCAGATTGAAAACCAAAACAATATTTGGATAAACAGAAATCCCGACTCAAATCTTTCTCACTCCTTTTAAGTGAATTAAAACTAAACAGATCAAAACATTCTTAAATGGGAACCCACTTCACATTTTCTTGTCACCTCGATTAATTGAGACCCAAAACCTTCCATGTCAACTGACACCTCAAGTAAAAGGTTCCGACTCAATATATTCTCTCAGAGAGCCTCTCTTTCGAGCTTTGATCTGCAAAAAGCTTCAGCAAGGGTAGCTATAAAAAGGACATAGAGCCCTAAAGATAAGTTAGTTCTAAAATTCTAACATTCTAAGCAGTAGTTCTGTAATTCTAAAATAAAAGAATCACACTGTACCAAAACCGGAACTCAAATAAAAATATATTTTTTTTTCATCTAATTTTGAAAAAGATATATAATTATATATACACTCACATATATATAAACTCCTAAATAAAAATACATATTGACCTTTCATCCAACCCTGACATAAATATGTCTCCTGCAAGAAAGTGATAAAAAGGGATCGCAGCAGATCAATTGGTTCCTTTTTATTTTTTCTTGACCCTTCAGGGTGGATTTTCACTTTTCTACGAAAAGGTTTTCTTGTGATATACTTACTCCTTGTAAAATTCTGTATTATATTTTATATTATAAAATTAAATTTCCTGAATCTTATTTATTTTTTCACAATCCTGAATCTTAGACAGGTATCTTAAGTGGGCAGTTGAATTTGTAGGGAATTAGGCAAACGGCGTATAAGCGGCAGAAAAATTTTAGTAGTATTTTAGTCGTAGTAAAAATTTTAGACTTCCCTCTCTTTCTTTTAAGCGAACGGTCGTGTTTTTTTTTGTGCGCACTGCGTTTACAAATATTGGTAAACCGGTGTTTACATATTTTGTGAATTAAATCTTGTGAATCTTAACAATCTTAAAGCCTAAACCGTATCGCTTCGCGAGTGCTGTGGTATATTTGGACTCGAATTAATAATTTGTCTAAATTCTCAGCTCAGCATAGCTCAGCTCTTCCCCGGCTTATCTCTATTTCTGCATTTCTCTTTTGCACTATTCAAAGCTCTCGCTTCGGTTACCTATTTGGCACAGTGGTTCAAGGTATTATGTTTTTTAACTTTTTTAAACTTGTCTGTGCCATTAAGTCTTGTAACAAGACAATTTCCTCATCTCAGCCTGCTATCCATTTCTGGCTATGTGAGAACTGCATCAGTTTCGGATGCCATTTTCCGTAGGTCTGGGATACATTATTGTTGTGAAAATTGTCGTGCTGTGCAAGGCGAAATGAGGTCGTTCATGAGACAGACCAAAAATGGATTTAAAGAGCTGATCACTGGTTTTCGTAAAATCATTGACCAGCTCTGTGCGCTTGACACTCAGTTTAGTGGCCTTCAGCTGCTAAATGAGTCCCCTAAGCGTAAGAAATCCGCTGTTTCTGATCCGCCTCAGCCTGCTAGGTCGGCTTTTAGACTTATGTTTTGTATCTGATCCTGATGGTACTGCTCTCTCCAGAGCTTTTCCCCTTTCAACCCCAGAGGATCCATATCACCCCACGCTGGAGGTCTCAATCGAAACCACTCCTGGTATCGATCAGATGTCTCCGAGCGTGGTAAATAAGATTCGCTGTTTCCGTAAAGCTCATTTTCAGAAACTTAATAGCCTTATCGATACATTTGACTGGTCTGATATTCTGGCGTGCACTGATCTTAATGTCACTTTAGAAAAATTTTATTTTACTTTAAATCAATTTTTTGACTCATGTGTGCCTTGGAAATATCCGTCCGCACCAACAAATCCTCCTTGGTTTACAAGGTGCCTCACTAACCTAAAAATAAAACAAATAAGCTTTTACTTAAATATAAAAAAAACTGCAGTAGTGTTGATTACTCAACATATCTACTAGCTTGGTCGAATTTTACCCTGCATAACGCTGAATGTTTTAGGAATTATATTGACCGCTGCCGGATACAATTTACTCAGGATCCAAAGCAGTTTTATAATTTTGTAAATACTAAGCGTAAACACGTATCTTTTTCACACCAGGATCAGGCCATTGCCGATCTATTCGCAGAATTTTTTCAAACAACTTATTCTTCTCTTAAATTGACTGATCAGCCTTACGCATATAACATTCAAGCAGCAAATCTTATTTTATGTCCTTTTTTTCTGAGAACAACTTATTATCGGGGGTTTTAAGGTTCAAACCTATTTATTCGCCAGGCCCCGAAGCAGTACCAGACTGTGTGCTAAAATACTGTGCCAGGGCTCTGTGCAAACCTCTTCAAAGACTTTTCAACTTATCTTTGGCTTAAGTGGAAGGAATCATTCATAATTCCCCTACATAAAAAAGGGAAGAAGTCTGAGGCTGCCAACTACAGAGGCATCTCTTAGTTGTCGGCAATTCCAAAGTTATTTGAAAAATTAATTACCCCTCACTTGCAACACCTATGCTCTTCGATCATCTCTCCCTATCAGCATGGCTCTTTTCAGCGTCGCTCCACCACCACAAATTTACTGGAGTTGACATCCTTTGTCATATATGGCTTTTGTAAGGGATATCAAACCGATGTAATTTACACAGACTTCAGCAAAGAATTTGATTCAGTTAACCACTCACTCTTGTTGAGTAAACTGAATATGCTGGGTTTTTCCTATAGACCTCTTAACGTGGATCTCCAGCTATTTAGATGAAAAGACACAAAGAGTCTTATTTAAAAACTTACAGTCCCGTCTGGTCCGTGCTACATCTGGCCTCCCTCAAGGAAGTCATCTTGTCCCGCTATTATTCACGCTTTTTATTAATGACTTGTGCCCTACTTTAACGAGCTCTCTAGTTCTTATGTATGCAGATGATGTAAAGCTTTGTCTTCAGTACAAATCCATCTCTGCCCAGTCTTCAGTCTGACTTTGATAACTTTCAAGAATGGTGTTAGCTAATGATCTAATACTTAATGGATCAAAATGCAAGCATATGTCTTTTTATCGTTCTTGCCCTCTGCAAGCTACGTATTCCATTAATGGGATTGCCTTAGAAAAATTAACCCAGGTTAATGATCTCGGCATCCTATTAGACATAAAACTTAAATTGCCGACCATATTTCCTTAATGGTTAATAAGGCTAAAGGAGTCCTTGGTTTTATTAAACGGTGGTCAAAAGAATTTAATGACCCCTATATAACCAAAATATTATTCATTTCTTTGGTCCGTCCGATACTAGAGTACGGTTCATGTGTCTGGAGTCCCCAATATGGAGTACATAAGGACCGCATATTAATATTTGCACTTAGAGGTCTATACTGGTATGCAAATCTTCAGCTTCCATCCTACAGTAGCATACTTTTACTTATTAACTTACCTAGCTTAACAAATCGTAGGACAATGCTCGGTGTAGTTTATCTGCATAACCTTATTAACGGGGATGTAGATAGCCAGCATTTACTAACACGCTTAAATTTCAACATTCCTAATAGAAGGACTCGAAACTTAAGTCCTCTGTTCCTTAGCCGTTGTAGTTCAACATATGCACTGCATGACCCTTTTAGGGTATAATGTTCGAACTACAATGGTCTCTACTCTATAACATCTCTTTCCTGTCCCTCAAATTTAAAATATAGAATTTTAAATTTCCTTACTAACTCCTTCTAGCCTAATAATTGAGAAATAGCTTAATATTTACTAACAAATCGTTTCTTGAGCGCCCCTCGGTCGTCTGGGCCTCTAAGCTAATACAGGAATGCTAGCTGATACTCTTATTGATGCACAAGCCATTTCCAAATTCTGAAAAACCGGTAAAAAAAAAAAAAAAAAAAAATATATATATATATATAGTAACATATCAACAAAATTTCTTTAAGTGCATATCAGTAAATTTTGTAAACCGAAGCTGAAGCCTTTTTGTATTGAAATTCGTAACGCAGCTGCAAATAGCCTCATTCCAATTTTTGTATAAACATAAATATTTAATTATTTCAATTCGGCTGAAAACAGCCTCATTTCAGATTTCCAATTTATAAGAGTCGCTTCAGATTGAAAACCAAAACAATATTTGGATAAACAGAAATCCCGACTCAAATCTTTCTCACTCCTTTTAAGTGAATTAAAACTAAACAGATCAAAACATTCTTAAATGGGAACCCACTTCACATTTTCTTGTCACCTCGATTAATTGAGACCCAAAACCTTCCATGTCAACTGACACCTCAAGTAAAAGGTTCCGACTCAATATATTCTCTCAGAGAGCCTCTCTTTCGAGCTTTGATCTGCAAAAAGCTTCAGCAAGGGTAGCTATAAAAAGGACATAGAGCCCTAAAGATAAGTTAGTTCTAAAATTCTAACATTCTAAGCAGTAGTTCTGTAATTCTAAAATAAAAGAATCACACTGTACCAAAACCGGAACTCAAATAAAAATATATTTTTTTTCATCTAATTTTGAAAAGATATATAATTATATATACACTCACATATATATAAACTCCTAAATAAAAATACATATTGACCTTTCATCCAACCCTGACATAAATATGTCTCCTGCAAGAAAGTGATAAAAAGGGATCGCAGCAGATCAATTGGTTCCTTTTTATTTTTCTTGACCCTTCAGGGTGGATTTTCACTATTCTACGAAAAGGTTTTCTTGTGATATACTTACTCCTTGTAAAATTCTGTATTATATTTTATATTATAAAATTAAATTTCCTGAATCTTATTTATTTTTGCACAATCCTGAATCTTAGACAGGTATCTTAAGTGGGCAGTTGAATTTGTAGGGAATTAGGCAAACGGCGTATAAGCGGCAGAAAAATTTTAGTAGTATTTTAGTCGTAGTAAAAATTTTAGACTTCCCTCTCTTTCTTTTAAGCGAACGGTCGTGTTTTTTTTTGTGCGCACTGCGTTTACAAATATTGGTAAACCGGTGTTTACATATTTTGTGAATTAAATCTTGTGAATCTTAACAATCTTAAAGCCTAAACCGTATCGCTTCGCGAGTGCTGTGGTATATTTGGACTCGAATTAATAATTTGTCTAAATTCTCAGCTCAGCATAGCTCAGCTCTTCCCCGGCTTATCTCTATTTCTGCATTTCTCTTTTGCACTATTCAAAGCTCTCGCTTCGGTTACCTATTTGGCACAGTGGTTCAAGGTATTATGTTTTTTAACTTTTTAAACTTGTCTGTGCCATTAAGTCTTGTAACAAGACAATTTCCTCATCTCAGCCTGCTATCCATTTCTGGCTATGTGAGAACTGCATCAGTTTCGGATGCCATTTTCCGTAGGTCTGGGATACATTATTGTTGTGAAAATTGTCGTGCTGTGCAAGGCGAAATGAGGTCGTTCATGAGACAGACCAAAAATGGATTTAAAGAGCTGATCACTGGTTTTCGTAAAATCATTGACCAGCTCTGTGCGCTTGACACTCAGTTTAGTGGCCTTCAGCTGCTAAATGAGTCCCCTAAGCGTAAGAAATCCGCTGTTTCTGATCCGCCTCAGCCTGCTCAGCCGACATTAATGCAGCCGCTTATATCTCTGGCCACCTTAAGGGCTAGAACTGAGAAAAATTCGTCAGAATTTCTCAGGGATAATGAGCAATTGTCTGAAATGTCCGCCATGGCATCCCTTCAAGTGATGCCACAGGTCCCAGGGAACGAAACCCCCATAAGAGTCACCCAAAAGAGTGTGGGTGACTCGCTCATATCTCACCCATTCTCACCCGAATGCGACAGTGAGATCCACAACGTGGAAAAGTGCTCCCCGACATCAGGAGCTACATTTTGATGATTGGCTCGCAGAAGATCATGCGCCCAAGAGCTTCACGCTGGAGGCACGGCGCATTGCGAGATCCAACAAAGCGATTTACACCCCATCACTTACGTTGATGAAGAGATAGTAATTGTAAATGATCGCTCGGCTCACGTGTATGTGGATAATAGCACCTGTGTCCATATAAAGGGCACATATCTTATCACTTTTGAAAACAGTGCCATTGTCAACGGAACCCGATTGGTCAATCATGACACAGCCCAGAAGAGGGCTCCAGGAGTGGCCAGCTCACCTTCTCTGAACGTCACCATGGAACGTAACGTTCTTAGCCTTCCTTACCTTCCTTGCGAAAAACCGCGGCCCAGCTGAAGGAGACGATTGCCCAAATAGGGTCGGCCGAGGGCGGCCTCATTCTTGAAGGGGGAGTAGTTAACTGAAGTTAACCAGGCAGCGGCAATGTCCGATTATTTAAGAGCTCGCTCCGGCCAAACTGCTGACATAGCGTCTGGCCGGAAGCCCATGCACAGCGGCCAGCACTGCACATTTGCGTGGCCGCTATGAAATACTTTTTGTTAGCTTTAAGTTTCTGTTTGTGTCAGAGTTTCATACAATAAAGAGCACCATTAAAACCAATCTCCGGCACTGCCGTCAACTTCTAAATTCATTTGTTGAATTGGTCACCGCGCCTATTAAACGTTGCCGTTGCCGTGACGGATTTTGCCCCGGCAACCTTAAAACATATCTCCAGCGACTGCGGTATCACCGACTGCAGCGAGGGATAATCAACAACAACATTATCATACCAAACCCCATTTATGTTATTTTATATTGGATTGTATATTGGATTGTGGATTTACGTTCCCACCAACATATACATGCAAGTTAAATTGTTTGTAGTTCGGTGAATAAAAAATTGTAAATTTTATTTTTTAATTACACAACCTGGTGTTAAACCTTTATTTATTAAACGTAACAATTACAAGACACTTTTGATTTCTCTTAAATATTTTTGTCAACCGTTCGCGGTCTCGGTCAAAGTGGACTGACTTCTTAATTCTAAATCTGATCCAAAGAACCTCGGCCATCAGTTGTGTTTAGATTAGAGGCTTAAGATGAAACTGTCGCATCTTATTGTGAAATTCGATTAAGCTGATCGATGCTATTTGGTGGGTACTTGAAACGCAAAAGGCGTAATTGATTGGGCTTCGGAGGGAAGCTGATGTTTACTTTTGATTTTGATTTGTTTATGGGGAACCGAGATCGGACCTCAGAGCCAAAGACAAAGCCGAAGGCAAATGCAGAGTTTGAAAATATTGTTTATAAAATTCATAAGTGGAAAGCCATAAGTGGCCTGGATTTATGGGTTGGATAATTGAGCCAAAGATCAAGCCAAAGGCAAATGCAGAGGTTGAAGAGGGTTGGATAACTCTCCCCTTTCTAAAATGGATCGTCCCGATTCAATATGAAATTCGTTTAAATGATCTCTTAGTTCTGTTAAAAAAATTTCTTGGTTAAATTTGTATATGAGATATTATTAATTTTAGTTGTACCATTAAATGTTATTAAAAACGAACCGTTTAAATGGGAGTTGTTAACAATATTGTTCCCATTTATAAGAACGGCACCATCTTTTATGATTTTTTCTCTTATTTTTTTACAGGTTGATTTCTCCCCATTTAATAACCGGGGAAAACAAGTTTTTTTGTTTTTTTGTTACTTAGAGTGCAATAATTATTAAAAGTTCGTTCTTCAAATTAGACATTTCGTAAAAAACATTTTCGCATTTGGCGACTTGATTGCTTAATACTAGTTTTTCATCGATTTTCACATCTGTTTTTTATTATTGGGTATTTTATATAAATTTTTAAAAGTTCTTTATGCAATGCGATTTTAAAAGAAGAGTCCACTAAATCAGCTATAATTATTGGTTTTTGTTCATGTTTTAATATTTCCAAGACGTCATCATTGTTTAACATTTTGGTATTAAAAACGTCTATTTTTGCTAGAGTGATTGTGTCAATTAAATTTTGCAGATCAAATGTTAATAATCGCAAGCGATGTTTTCGAAGTGGTAGATCATGATCAATAAATACTTTTTAAAATCATCGGAAAGAGATTCTATTTCTTTGAATAATCGGGAATTGATAATTATTATTATTGTTTTCAATTAATTCATTAATTGTATTCTGAACTGTAATCAGGGACTGCAAATAAGACTTATGAGTTCAAAAAAATTGAACGACAAAAAAAGCCTTTGTGGGGAGTGGGAAAAGGACACATATACCATTTTTTAACGGTGAATCCAGAAACAAAATAAACTTTTATTTCAATTTCTATTGCTAAAATTGAAATATAACTCTTATTTTCGATTTTTATAAAAATGATTAAAATAAGAATTATTTTTCAATTTTTATAAAAAAATAAAAATAAAAATTATGATTCATTTTTTATTAAAAAATTGAAAATAAGTGTTACGATTCAATTTTTGTCAAAAAAAACAACAAATAATTTTTATTTTAAAATTTTTATTTTAAAAATTATAACAATTACGGTCCCTGACTGTAATAAAATCATCATGGTCCGGAGTTCCAGCTAACCATTTCCACATGGTGCCTAACTCATTTATCCCTCTTTTTGATCTAGTTGATATTAATTGTGATAAAATTAGTTCAATTACTTTTATGTCATATTTAATTTCCCATTGTGACCTTTTAATAGTATCCCTTTTAATATTATCTGATTTCAAATTTATTATTTCCTTATAAAACCTTAAGTTAGTTACATGGAATAAATCTGCGTATGAATCGTACGTCAATACGTCTTTATTATCCTTAAATAGAAGATATTCGTGACTTGTATAGTCAATTATTTCTGATTTTGTTAATAAAATAAGGTGTAGTAAGAGCACCTGATAAAACATTTTCTGGGAAAGGAAAAGAAAAAAAGGATAATATATAAATACTTAAAATTTCCTACCGTAATACAATGAATTCCTACCGTAATGTTAGGTGGAAGATACTCTCTTAATATAGTTATTAAATTTTCTGGTGTGTCATATTCAATTAAATGTCGTGTCCTGTCAAAAATTTTCAGTGACTCATGTATTGTATACCTCCCCGTTGTTAATAACAGTTGTTGTTTCAATTGATTTAACGGTTTACGGGTCTCTTGTATTACATTTTCAAAACTACTTTCAGCTGAATGATGTGTGTTCTGATCTGAGTCTGACTGGTCTGTTTGTTCTATATCGCTGTCAGTAATATTATTTATCTGAATTCGAGATAATGCGTCTGCAACTACATTTTTTGTACCAGGCTTAAATGTTATTTTTGGTGTAAAACTTTGTATGAATGAATACCATCCTTTCATATCTACATTGGGATTTTTATCCGAAATTGTGTAAGATAAAGTTTGATGGTCGGTTTGAATTTCAATTACAATAACTCCGTATAAGTAATTTCTTAGATTTTTAAGAGCCCATACTATCGCTAAAAGTTCCTTCTTATTGGTAGCATAAGCTTGTTCTGGTTTAGACAAGGTTTTTGAAATAAAAGTAATTGGTTTTCCTTCTTGAGATAAAACTGCACCAATTGCGACGTCTGATGCGTCGGTGGTCAAGGTAAATTTTTTATTATAGTCCGTTTGAACTAGTTCTACTTGAGCAATGAGATTTTCTTTCAGCTCGTTAAAACCTTTAATTGCTGGTTCATCCAGCTGAATCAATATTTTTGTTGACATTCTTTTTGAGATTTTGCCATTATGACCTCCAAGATTTTTTGTTAGAGGTTTGGCTATGTAGGCGTAGTTTGAAACAAATTTTCTATAATAGCCCGTAAAACCTAGGAAACTTCTTAGTTCCCGAATATTTTCTGGAAGCGGATATTTTCTAATGGTTTCAATTTTCTCTGGGTCTGTCTTGATGACGTTATAGGATACCATGTATCCTAGAAAAAAGGTTTCGCGTTTGAAAAACTTGGATTTTTCTAAAAAGATTTTCATGTTTGCCCTCAATGATATATTTATAATTTTGTTTAGATCTGTATAGTGTTGTTCAATTGAGTTTGAGAATATTATAATGTCGTCCATATAGACATGACATGTTTTCCCTATTTGTTCTCTTAGAATATCGTCCTTTGCTCTCTGAAAGATTCTTGGTGCATTTGTTAATCCGAATGGCATTCTTAAGAATTCGTATTTTCCATTATTTATTGAAAAGGCTGTTTTTTCGACATCAGATTCTATCATTAGTATCTGATAAAATCCTGACTCTAAATCTATTGTTGAAAAATATCTTGCTTTTCCCAAATTTGATAGAATTACTGATGGGTCTTGCATTGGGTACCTGTCAGGTATAGTACTTTCATTCAATTTTTCATTCAACTTTCATTCAATAATCAATGACGAGTCTTAATTTACGGCTTCCGTCTTGATTCTCTCCTTTCTTTGGGACTACCAGAAGTGGTGAATTGTAAGGGCTTCTGCTAGGCCTTATTATTTTTTCTGATAACATTCTTTTGATTTCGCTATTCACGAAATCGTTGACAGATAGAGCATACGGATATTGCTTCCCGTATATCGGCCCATCGTGGATAAGATTTATTTCCCCCTTTATGTCTGTTTTAAAAAGAATTTGCATATTTATCTTTAAATGCTCCTTTTCAATATAGTGAACTATCTTTTCCCTCAATCCGCCTAATTGGTCGGTACCTATATTATTTATTTGATTTTTGACGGTATTTACTTCGTCGGCACTCTCAGGATTTTTAATTCCCAAGATATTTTTATTTTTATTGACGGATATTTCTACGTCGGCGTTCTCAGGATTTTTAATTCTCAAAATATTTTTATTTTATTGACGGATATTTCTACGTCGGCGCTCTCAGGATTTTTTGTTCCCAAGACATTTGTATTTTTGTTGACGGATATTTCTACGTCGGCATTCTCGGGATTTTTAACTCCCAAGCTTTTCTCACTATTTTCAACAAATAATGAATCTGTGTTTTCGCTACCATTATCATCAAAATACTTTTTTATAATAAATTCTTTTTACGGAAGAATATTATTTTCTTCAATTAAACGTATTTCATTTTTTCTCCTCATTATCATAATATTTTAACTTCTCCTGTTTCCCATTGTATTCCAAGATTCCCTTATCTATATGTATTATAGCTCCAATTTTTCTTAATAGATTGAATCCAATTAGAATATCAGATTCTAAACCTTCGATTTCATAAAATAATTGTTTTGTTTCAAATATATTTATAATATGGTAATACCTAATAATTGAGTAGCCATGAACTGTTGTTACCTTTTTGTATATTGGTAGCTCGTTTTTATTTTCAAAAATTCCTCTTTTTATGTAACAAGCAGTGGCTCCTGTATATATTAAAACTTATAGCTGCTTCTTGGTTTTTCGATCTATCCTATTTAAACAAGGCATTCCTCTGTAGGGGTCTGGTCTAAAAAATGGTGTTCATTAATATTATTTAATCTGGTTACTTTATTAGCTGGCTGACTTTCTGTTCCATCTGATTCCCTTTTTTGAGCTTGAGTTATCTCTCTATTTTGATTTGTGTTATAAAAATTTGAACGATTTTTATTTTGATGATAATTATTATTATACAGGGTGACAATAAATAACCCAGACAAACTTTGAAGCAATCTTTTATAAATTTATTATGATGCAGCCCTTAAATAAATGCATTTATCGATAGCTTGTACTTTTCTTAAACAAATATATTTACATTTTTGTGATTCCCATCAATTTGATATTTCTTTCGGGATGTCTAACAATCGTTGTGAAATTTGAAAACTGTTTCAACAAGGAAATCGCCAATGCGACATTGTTCGTTTGCTTGGCATACCAAAACAAACGGTCTCTGACGCTATCCGGCGATTTAATGAGCTTGGCCATGAAGGTGACCGTCCCGGACGACGCTGACCATGTACCGCTAACATTTCCAGAATTCGCCAGATAGTGAAAAAGCGGATTACTCGGAATTGCAGAGTCTCGGTCAGAAAAATAGCCCCGTGAAATCGGAGTGGATCGAGAACGTGTTCGGTTGATAGCAAAAAATGAACTTAATCTCAAGCCCTACAAGCTCCAAAAAAAAGCATCTTCTTACGGATGACAACAAGCGCGTGAGACTCCAAAGATGCCGTCAGTTAAAGTGTCGGGCCGCAGGTCAAAAATGGGAGCGTATTCTTTTCACGGACGAGAAGATATTCACCATCCAACAGGCGCACAATCACCAAAATGACAGAAGCTGGTCTGCTAAAGCTCCAGGTACCTCTGCAATAATCGAGCGCCGTCAATGTGAGCAGTCTTTTATGGTTTGGGGAGGAAAATGCGCCACTGGCAAAACACCCCTTGTTTTCATCGATCAAGGGGTCAAAATCAATCAGGAAGTGTACCGCCGGGACATTTTGGAAACTGTTGTGATTCCTTGGGCCCAGCAGCACTTCGGTGATACGGAGTGGACGTTTCAACAGGATTCAGCGTCAGCCCATAGAGTCAAATTGACTCAGGACTGGTGCAAAGCCAATTTCCCGGACTTTGTCACATGCAGTGAATGGTCACCTTACTCGCCAGATCTTAATCCGATGGACTAAGTGTGTGGTCTATTTTGAAGTCCAGGGGATGTGCTAAACGCCACATAAGTTTGGAGGTGCTAAAGCAATCATTGCTCCTAGAATGGAATCGATTATCGGAAGAGGACCTGCGGCCCATTGCGCCAAATTTCCAGAAACGTTTAGGGCTCTGCATCGCAGCTCAAGGAAGCCACTTTGAAACGAGCTGAATATATGTTAACAAAATACCTATTTAATAGTTGTGTATCTGCATTTTTTCTCAAATGCAGTTCCTTAAAAAGTTATGATCAAAAATGTTTGTCCGGGTTATTTATTGTCACCCTGTATCTATGTACCTTGATTATCGTTTGCCTGCCAATTATTATATCTTCCCTGGTTACTATTTGCCTTCCAATTTTGGCTCGGCTGCCGATTGTTATTAGATTTATTCTGGAGTTGAATCGGTGGATCAACATCCATTGGCTCGATAGCTTGTTGCTTATGATTATTATTTTGATTATTATTTTGCCAAAAATTTCCCTTTTGTGCCAATTGTAATTTTGGTTATTTTGGTTGATTAAAATTATTTCCCATTTTAGTGGTATTATTATTTTGCCGTATTTGATCAAATCGTAAGTTGTTTCCCCGATATTTACTTTCATTTTTAAATCCATTAAACCTATTTGCGAATTGAGCACGGAAGTTGTTTCTAATTCTTCTACCTTTGCCAAGCATTGGGCAAATCTGGTGGATTTAATGAGAAAAGAGTTTCTGAAATAGATTCACTAAGTCCGGATATAAATACTCGTAGAGCATTTCCCCTTATTGAATTGTATGTTCCGTATGTCATTATGGTTTTGTTTAATAGTAAGGTCATTTTTTTATTGACTTCGTTATAGTACTCAGTAATTGTCATTCGTCCTTGCCTGAGGATACTTAGTTCTGACTCGAGAACATGTATTGGTCGTTTGTCACTATATATAAAGTCCAATCGGGATAAGATTGCTTTAAAGTTTTAAACTGTGCCATGATTGGTAAGAGCATCATGGGCAGCTCCCATAATTTTATTTCGTAAAATTGTTAGGGCGATAAAATATTGTTCACTTTCAATTTTATAGAGACTCATTGCAGTTTCTGCAGCTTCCCTCCAACCTACATATTGTGTTGTTTCCCCTGTGAAATTTGGTAAGGATTTTACCACTTCAAGTGTTGTATCGCATTTTATAGCTGAGCAATTGAGCGTTTATTAATCTGTTTATCAATTCTACTGTTAAACTGCCGGCTGTGGCTACACTGCCTGCAGAAAAATTTGGTGCTGAACCTCCGGTTGCCATTGTAAGATTTAATTCACAAAGCTATTTATCAAATCTTCCAGAATTATTCTTTATATTTTTTTGTTAAATCGCGAATCTTACTTTTTTGGAATATATAAATCTTATATTATTTTTCTCAAATTTACAGATCTTAAATTATAGTCTTTAATTTTTTTTATTATTTTAAATTAATTCCTCACGATATTGTCCCTTTGGGGTCTTCCTTCTGTGTGGTTGGTAGTTGATAGTTTTGTGCGTTGATTTTTTAGTTTTTGTGTTCTTGTAATTGTTTGGTTTAAAATTTCGGTCCACCTTTGTTTTAATTCACTCTTTATGGATTATTTCATTAATTAATTTCCATTTACTTTATTGTTAACGATCACTGTCATTTGGTAGTGTCGTTTGGTGGATGTTTTAATTTTTCCACTAAAAATGTTGAGTTGTTAACCGCGAGTTCCGTTTATGTTTAACTTATTTTTCATTACTCTATTTTTTTGAGTTTTATGTGACGCGGCCCCTTGAGTTGGGCGCCAGTTAAATTTTTTGTAGTTCGGTGAATTAAAAAAATGTTAATTTTATTTTTTAATTACACAGCCTGGTGTTAAACCTTTATTTATTAAACGTAACAATTACAAGACACTTTTGATTTCTCTTAAATATTTTTGTCAACCGTTCGCGGTCTCGGTCAAAGTAGGACTGACTTCTTAATTCTAAATCTGATCCAAAGAACATCGGCCATCAGTTGTGTTAAGATTAGAGGCTTAAGATGAAACTGTCGCATCTTATTGTGAAATTCGGTTAAGCTGATCGATGCAATGGGTGGGTACTTGAAACGCAAAAGGCGTAATTGATTGGGCTTCGGAGGAAAGCTGATGTTTACTTTTGATTTTGATTTGTTTATGGGGAACCGAGATTGGACCTCAGAGCCAAAGACAAAGCCGAAGGCAAATGCAGAGTTTGAAAATATTGTTTATAAAATTCATAAGTGGAAAGCCATAAGTGGCCTGTATTTATGGGTTGGATAATTGAGCCAAAGATCAAGCCAAAGGCAAATGCAGAGTTTGAAAATATTGTTTATAAAAGCCATAAGTGGACTGTATTTAGGGGTTGGATAACTTGCATACACGGATATGACGCAAGAAATCAGCCGATTGCCTATTTACTCCCTACTGTAGGCTCTAGGCTCTAAGCGTTATCTTTCGAGTCTTCTGATTGGTTTCCCCAATTCATTAACCGGAAAAATGTGTGGAAAATTGGGGTGGTTTTCATGAGTTTACTCATGTACGTGTATTGATGATACCAATACATTCAAACACAAGTACCTGTTTTCTGTTTTCGAGGATCAATAGGTTTTGAGGTTTATGCTAAGAATCAAATTTTTGGTATAAATTTTGCCTTGCCGGTTAAAGCAATTTTTTACGCTTTCTCTTTTTACAAAAAATAAAAACCAAAAATATGAGCGAGTTAGAAATTATATTCAAGGACACCTAACCAGCTCTTAGTGATATTTGTGTATCGAACGGTGCACTTTTATCATTAAAAGTGGGGAGAAAACCCAAGAAGAGCTTTTTAAGAATCTAGAGGATGATTCTCTGTCAGTCATAAACGATTTATTGACACCAACATGGGATTATTCAGCAACTACCATCGAGGATAAAACGTATGCCCCGGACTCTCAAAAAAATATATTCGAGGAATTCGACGACGACGACATACCAGTTTCTCCGTGCTTCATTCCGGAGACCCCCGAGGGAGAGGAAAAATCATCAACAGTATTTTCTTTCCCGGACGATGACCACATATTTTTTAAAATAAATGACGGAAATGATAATTATAAAAGTTTAATGGATGAGGAATTTGATAAAATTTTAATTGATTGGCTTATAAATAATGAATAAATAAAAGACTATATTACCATATTTCATTATTATATAATTATTTTTATTTCATGAAAAATAAAAATTTAAACAAAAAAATTTACGTTTGGATTTATTACTTTTGGACTATATTTTTATCAAGGTTTAGTTCAAATTTATTCGAAATTAAATAAAAAACAATATTTGAAATTTAAAAGAAATATTTTGAAGTTCGTGTTAAGTTAATTATTTCCATTAATATCGTTGGATGATCCATTAAGAAATGGTTGTACAATTCACTTCGGAGCCAGTACGTTTTCACTTCAGGACAGAAGTAGCAATTATAGTATGAGGATCGTGCTTTTGTTTTGCTGAAGTTGTGTTTTTTTAGAATGTTACATTTTAATCCATACCGATATTTAAAGGAAGGACTTTCTATACAGAGATCACAAACGAAAGTTTTCATTTTGAAAATTTGAAAAATCAGTGATCAAAATCAAACCTAGAACTTCTTTTATATACTTTTAAAGAGTGAATCTATGCTATTGTTTATAATTTACATACATATTTTAAAATGAAATAACCATTCAGCCATCTCTTTCATTTATATAAAAAGTATATATTACTTCTATATATGTATAATTATATATCTTCTTCAAAATAGTTTGAAAAAATATATTTTTATTTGAGTTCCGGTTTTGATACAGTGTGATTCTTTCAAATTGCTTAGAATTTCAGAACAACTGCTTAGGATGTTAGAATTTTAGAACTACCTATATTTAGCTCTCTAGGTCCTTTTTATAGCTACCCTTGCTGAAGCTTTTTGCAGATCAAAGCTCGAAAGAAGCTTTTCTCTCTGAGAGGCTTTGTTTTCTGAAGAGAATAGATTGAGTCGGAACCTTTTACTTGAGGTGTCAGTTGACATGGAAGGCTTTGGGTCTCAATTAATCGAGGTGACAAGAAAATGTGAAGTGGGTTCCCATTTAAGAATGTTTTGATCTGTTTAGTTTTAATTCACTTAAAAGAAGTGAGAAATATTTGAGTCGGGATTTCTGTTTACCTAAGTATTGTTTTGGTTTTCAATCTGAAGTGACTCTTAGAAATTGGAAATCTGAAATGAGGCTGTTTTCAGCCGAATTAGAATAATGAAATGCTTATGTTTTTACAAAAATTGGAATGAGGCTATTTGCAGCTGCGTTACGAATTTCAATACAAAAGGCTTCAGCTTCGGTTTACAAAATTTACTGATATACCCTTAAAGAAATTTTTTTGATATGTTACTTCCCCATCCTTAAGAATTTAGCCTGTCCTCAGGCGGTTAGTTTGGGGTATAACTGTAGGTCATGTTCTTTATTTTCTGAACTTTTAGTTTCTTTTTCTATACTAATAACCTGTTTTTTTTTATAATTAATTAGTATCCTTTTTGGGATGTTCTTATATTTATAAATCAAATATATGATTATAATAATAATTATTATTGATAGTAGTTGTAAATTGATTTATATTATTGAAGTCGAAAATATTTGAATTATATTTATAGCTGGCCATTATTGAATTATATTTATAGCTGAATTGTATTTGTTAGTTGTTAGCCACCCTTTTGTTTTGTTATTTAAAGTGTGAGATAAAACAATCTCGTTAAACATTTTGGCGCCCCCGGGTGGACTTAGTGCGAGATATTTAATAAATAAACAAAAACAAAGTGACAGTGACACTGTGTAATTACACATAATTACACACAACAAAAAAATATATATATACATACAATTTAAAGAGCTGCTCGCGACGCGTCCGTGCTGTGGAACATAAAACCCAAAAATCACCGCGTCGTGAAACCCTCAAGCCTCGCAGGATCGTCACCGCAGGATCATCACCGCAGGATCATCACCGCAGGAACTTCGCCACTTATCATACCAATCTCCTTCCATGCCGTGCACCTGCATCGACTGCAACAGGAAAGTGGCAGCGGGATTAAAGGATCCCAAGGCAGAACCCCAGGTATTTGTGCGAAAAATTGAAAGTTGAGAAGAGACAAATTAAATCTTCGTCTTGTGCTGAAATATTGCACCCTCCTTTCAATTCTTGGCGCATATGTACGTACTTGAAATTAGTAGAGCTTAAAAATTTGAGTAGTTAGTTAAATTATTAACAAACTGCCTGTGGCTAAAATTGACAAAAACATACATAAATACATATCCACATCACTGTCGCCCTCCCTTTACCCCTCGTTCGTTTTCGCCAAACAAAATAGTTAAATTTAGTGCAGCCAAACATTTATTGATATACAAATATATGTACAAATATAATACATATTTACGTGCATAAATAATTTAGCGTACATACAAATATATGCAGCGGTAAAATTTTCGTTTTCGCTCCAACCGTTGTCCGCTGCTATATATGTATGTATGTATGTATATGCATTAGTTTGGCGCATTTTATTTTACCGGAACGCCAAGTGACGCGCTACCCTATAATTGTGGGGTATACACCTTTTTCGGTGTCATTGGCAACCAACTATTTTTTTGGATACTCAGTGGCTCGACTATCAACATAATTCGACTATCAAATAATTAATTAATTATTTATCTTTTTTCGCCATATTAATTAATTAATTTTCGTTTTCGCTAGATATTAAATTAAATATTTTTTTCGTTCGTTTTCGTTTTTTGAATTTAATTTATTAATTAAAAATTAAAATTAAAAAATTTTGAATATTAGTCAAAATTTTTATTTTTTGCTAATTAACAAATAAATTAAAAAATTTTTATTTAAAAATAAAAACAAAAATATTAAATTTTTATCGTCGTCTGTTTATTAAAAATAAATAAATAAATTTTAAAATGGAAAGTAATAAACAGAAAGTAAAATCCACGACTCTTGATGAATTAAGAAGAAGATTAAATGTCAGAGTAAAAAGCATTCGCCGGTTAGAGGAACGTTTGGAAGCTGGGTCAGTTCCTTTAGTGAAGACCGAGCTAGAGTGCCGGCTTCAGGTTTTAAATGAGACAATATTTAAGGCAAACGAGTTGCAAGACCAGATCGAGCAATTAGATGAGGAAGATGAATTTGGAGCCGAGTTGGAAGAATTAGAGATAACAACTAAGGCAAGGGTGATGTCTTTATTAAATGCTTTCACGTTAGCTGAAGAGTCCCCACCAGCTACTGCAATTTCTGCAGCCCCAACTCGAGCTCGACTTCCCAGTTTGGCATTGCCAAAATTCAGTGGAAACTATTCGGAGTTTAAAAATTTCATGAATCTCTTTGAGACGTTAGTAGACAAGGATGTGAACATTCCTGTTATCGAGAAATTTAACCATTTAATTTCTTGCCTCTCTGGTGAAGCCTTAGGAACTATCAAGGCATTCCAAGTCACCGAGAGTAATTACGACAAAGCTATTGCTAGTCTAAAAAGAGTTTACGATAACGAATGTCTCATCTTTGCGAACCAAATAAGCAAATTATTCAGCCTTCCGAAAGTTTCCCAGCCGTCTGCGTCGTCGTTGAGAGGTCTCATCGACACAGTGTCATCGATCTATGGGTCACTCTTATCCATAGGAGATGACACTAAAATTGCAAACTCAATGATCATTCATTTAGTTTTGAGTAGAGTAGATCCAGTGACCAGAGAAAAATGGGAAGAGTCACTGGATTATGAGGAATTGCCGCTGTGGTCCGATTTCGAAAAATATTAAACCGTAGGTACCAGCACCTGTCCGCTGAAGAGACTGGCAAGCCAAAACAGGAGAAAATTGGGTTCGGGAAGCAGCATAATAGGAGTTCGTTGGCTTGCTCCGCTTCCAATAAACAAGCTTGCAGTTATTGCAACGCACAAGACCATAGTCTTGCCCAGTGTAGTCCGTTCGCTCGCCTTGCTGTAATGCAACGGTTTGAGTTTGTCAAGTCAGCCTCATTATGTTTAAATTGTCTGCGAAAAGGTCACACGGTTGCGAAGTGTAAATCGACTAGATGTCAAATTTGTGCAAGATCGCACCACAAACTTCTGCACCGATTTACTGTGACCGAAAATAACTTGGCGTTACCACCACCAAATGAATGATCTTGATGGCCCTTCTACGTCACATGCTTTGCATGCGTCATCACTAGAAAGGGTTTTGTTAGCGACGTCGATCGTAAGCGTTAGAACTAAAAATGGCGAGCATATATTGGCCCGAGCAATACTTGACTCTGGGTCACAAATGAACTTCATTACTGAAGAACTTGCTCAACGCTTACAGATCCGTAGGGAGGAATCGTGTATCAACTTGCTTGGAATTGGTCAAGCTAATTCCCAGGTTAAGAAAAAGATACACACTGTGGTGAAGTCAACGATTAATGGTAGTGAGTTTCCGTTCGACTTTTGTATTTTGAGAACTATCTCGGGTTATCACCCTGACCAGTCAGTGAACGTGAAAGATTGGGACCTACCAAAGAACTTGCCGCTAGCAGACCCATATTTCTACAAACCTCAGCGGATAGATATGTTAATTGGAGCTGAGTCATTTTTCGAATTGTTGTCCGTTGGCCAAATAAAACAAGGGCCAAACCATCCCATCCTCCAAAAAACTCTCCTTGGATGGATAGTATCGGGAAAATATAAGGCAAATACCTCAACTCCTCAACAGCCTGTCTCTAGCCTGAATTGCCAAGAAGAACTACTCGAGTCGATAGATGGCAATTTGAAAAAATTCTGGTCGTTGGAAGAAGTACCAACTTCCAAAAAGCTTTTGTCACCTGAACAAGAGTTATGTGAGGAACATTATCAGAAAAATACAGTTGTGCTGCCTTCAGGTCGATTTGAAGTCAGGCTTCCATTTAAATCGGATCCAAGCGTTTTGGGAAACTCGTTCGAGGTAGCCAAACGCTGTTTTTTGTCGCTCGAGAAAAGATTATCTCGAGATCCGAATTTAAAGAAAATGTATGTGGAATTCATGGAAGAATACGAATCCTTAGGTCATATGTCCCCTACAAGCAATGATGTTCTTGCTACTCCACACTACGTCGTACCCCATCAGTGTGTCTTACGGCCTCAAAGCACATCGACCAAATTACGAGTCGTGTTTGATGCGTCTTGTAAGACTTCAACACATAAGTGTCTTAACGATCTGTTGATGGTTGGTCCTACCATCCAGGAAGAGTTGTATTCAATTCTTCTTAGGTTCCGGCTGAACAGATTCGCTCTGATAGCCGACATAAAAAAGATGTATCGCCAAGTAATGGTAAATGAAGCCGATAGGCGATACCAGTTGATAGTGTGGAGGAAAGACCCATCAGAGTCCTTGAAACTGTGCAAGCTCAACACCGTTACATATGGCACTGCGCCAGCCCCATTCCTGGCCATAAGGTGTTTGAAGAGGTTGAGTGAATCTGTGAAAAATACATTCCCTCGAGCTGCCGAAGTTATTGGGTCCGACTTTGACGTCGACGACATGTTAACGGGTGCTGGTTGCATTGAGGAGCTAAAGACAATTAAGTCTGAAGTAACTCAGGTTCTTCAAAACGCTGGGTTTGAATTGAGCAAGTGGTTTTCAAACTCGCCTGAAGTTACTGCATCCGAGACCACGGTTAAGCCAATAACACTTTCGGACTCAGAACTGACTAAAGCATTAGGAATCGCTTGGGTTCCTAAAGAAGATGTATTTAAATTTGAAATTGATGCTTCAGTCATGGGTCAAAAGGGCGACCAAGCGGAACATCCTTTCGGTGACATCGAAGTTGTTTGACCCCCTTGGCCTATTAAGCCCTATACTTATAAAAGGAAAGATCCTATTGCAGGAACTTTGGCTAAATAAGCTAGATTGGGATGAGTCAATTCCACTGCACTTAGAAACAGCGTGGAACAAAAATACAAGTTGCCCTGTCGCAATTAGAGGACATCTCAATTCCGAGATTCGTGTTTACTGAGCCGATGTCACCGATTCAAATGCATGCCTTTTCTGACGCGCATCGATGGGAGCCTATGGAGCCTGCGTCTATATTCGTTGCAAATCTGCAGAAGGTATTAAAGTTTCATTGTTGACGGCAAAGTCCAAAGTAGCGCCGCTCAAGACAAAAGACGCTCCAACGTCTTGAGTTATGTGCCGCTCACCTTCTCGCAGATCTCTGCCGCAAGATAAAGCCTCCTAATAAAAGTTCCGATCGAACGAAGTGTATTTTGGTCGGATTCAGAAGTAACTCTTCATTGGATTCGTTCCCATCCATCGTCGTTGTCAACGTTCGTATCGAATAGAGTAGCTGAAACTCAAGAGTGGTCAGAGGATAGCACGTGGCGGCATGTACCAACTAAACAGAACCCGGCAGATATAGTGTCCAGAGGTGGAGACGTAAAGGAGACTGTAGAATCGATCTGGTTTACAGGTCCATCGTTTTTAAAGGAACCGGAAGATAAGTGGCCGACGAGCCCCCGGTTTGATCTGTCACCAGAACTTCTACAGATGGAAGCGAAAAAGAATGCGGTCGGATTAACCGCAATCGTATCTACCTCAGATTTATTGGAAGTGATAGAAGGTTATTCCTCTCACCTAAAACTGCTGCGAGTGTTCGTTTATATGTTCCGCTTTATAAGGAAATCGAAGAAATTAGTAGTGAATTCTGATATTGTTCCTCACCTGTCGAATATAATGAAGCATTTAAGAAAATAGTCGAAATAGTCCAAGAGCACGAGTATCAAGTTGAAATAGAAAAGATCTGAAAAAATTTAAGTGTTAGCCCTAGCCTACAAAAGTTAAATCCCTTTCTACACGAATCTTCAGAGGCTGGGCTTACCTTTTCGTTGTTGCGGGTTGGGGGGCGACTAGCTAATGCTCCTATATCGTACGATGCCAAGTTTCCAGTATTGTTGACAAAACGCTCTCAATTTGTTCAGAGCTACGTCCGATACTTGCACGAGTCGAATTTTCATGTGGGTCCACGAGAACTTGTGAGTCTTTTGCGACAGCGCATATGGATCGTAAATGCGCAGGAAGTCTGCAGTCAGACAGTACGGTCATGCATTCGCTGCTTTAAATGCAAGCCTCGTCTGATGACTCAAATCATGGGTGATTTACCCTTAGATAGAATTCGTGCTCTCCGCCCATTCTCCATATGTGGTGTTGATTTTTGTGGCCCTATAGATACGACATTGAAAATTCGTGGTAGGCCACCCTATAAGTCCTACATTGCCTTATTTGTTTGTTTTGCGTCCAAGGCAGTTCATTTAGAAGTAGCTTCCGACCTTTCAACTGATTCCTTTTTATTGGCTTTTCAAAGGTTCGTTGGGCGCCGAGGATGTCCGCAGATCGTGCACTGCGACAACGCGACGAACTTCGTCGGAGCGAGTCGCCACTTCGCAGACCTTCGTCGGAGAATCGAGGACGAGGTCGACGCGGTCACGCAATACGCATCAAAAAGCGGATGCGTATTTGCGTTCATACCGCCGCGGGCTCCGCACATGGGCGGACTATGGGAGGCAGGTGTGAAGTCTGCAAAACACCTACTTCTACGAGCGGTAGGGAACGCTAGACTGACCGCGGAGGAGCTGCAGACCGTCCTCGTTGGAGTCGAGGCCGTCCTGAACTCACGACCCCTGGGGGCTCTGAGTCAGGACCCAAGCGACGGCGAGGCGCTTACTCCCGGGCACCTGTTGACAGGCGGGCCGCTCATCGCCCCACCAGCACGCGGACCCGGACCCCGGACCAGCAGGGTCTAACGTGCTTGCGGCGATGGCGGCTTGTCTCGTCAATCAAGCAAATGTTTTGGCAGCGATGGTCCCGGGAGTACGTCTTGGGCCTACAGGCGCGGTCGAAGTGGCAGCACCAGGAGGACGACATCCGGACGGGCGAGCTGGTCCTGATCGCAGAGGATCACCAGCCGCCACAACAGTGGCTCACGGGACGAGTTGGAGCAACAACCGCCGGCGCGGACGGAAGGGTCAGGGTCGCCGTCGTCCGAATTAGCTCTGGAGCGGAATATAGGAGAGCGGTCCACAAGCTGGCGCGGCTGCCAGTTAGTTGAAGCCTGATGGAGGCCTTCAACGGGGCCGGTGTAAATTGATTTATATTATTGAAGTCGAAAAATTTGAATTATATTTATAGCTGGCCATTATTGAATTATATTTATAGCTGAATTGTATTTGTTAGTTGTTAGTCCGTAAATTTACTCTTAGATAGCTTAGGGCGGAGCGGGAGCGAAAGCTCATATTCGCTTTTGTGCGAATTCGCCCCGCTTCGCCGCAATAGATAAGTTAGGCTTAAGATTAGAGAAAGATTAGAAAATATACTCGAATTTATAACGTTGAAGAAGCAAGACCTTTCGTTTTCGTTTTCGCCCAGTTTTTTATTAAATATTAGCAGCCACCCTTTTGTTTTGTTATTTAAAGTGTGAGATAAAACAATCTCGTTAAACAGTAGTATTAATAAAATTGTTTGGGTTGTAAAATATTGTTTTGAATGGTTTTGGAATTTTTCTTTGGCTACGATATAGGATAAAGGTTCGAGTTTAGTTATGTTGTTGTTTACATAAATAGTCCGGGTGTAGTCAAGCATAGTATTTGTTATTATTACATCTTCTATTTGTATAGAACAGTTGAATGCTTTTATTATATTGTTTCCTTCTGCAATTAAATCTTTATTTATACAATTCTGATTTAATAAAGTTTTTCGCAAATTCCATGTTATTATAATGTTGGGTTCAATATAATTTTATTCGAAGTTCTTGTACATTTTTGTATATCTACATTCTGTATTTGTTTGTCTTAAGAGACCTATTATACATTTATTATTTACTATTTCTTTTGTTTTTATTTTAAAGACTTGCTGATTTTTTATGTAATATTCATCATGCAATGTTTCGGTTAATATATTCAGATTCTGATCCGGATACGGTAAAATTTTATAAATGGGGGTTTTAATAATAGTACGAGGAATATGAGAAATTGTCAATATTTCGTTAGTATTACCTTGTAACCAAGTAGATGTTTTGTTATTTAACAATTTTTCTGAATTAATATGTTTAAGCGGGTCATGTTTTAGGAGCTTTGGGTTGAAAATGCCTAATCTTGTAAATTGCATTCCTAATTTAATGTCTTCTACGTATTCTGTAAATTCTTGTAAATTGAATATAAGGATTGCTAACCTTTGGTTTTCGTTTTGGTTTTCATTTAAACGATTGACTGTTTCTATTCCTTTATTAATTGCATCAATTACTTTATTTAATTCGTTGATCTGTATACTATTTTCGGACAAATTATCAATTTTTGATTCTAATTCTTCCCTATCTTGTTGATCCAATGTGCCAAATAAATATTTATAAAAGGTACCTACGAAATTTGCAAGTCCTCTTTTTGTTTCGTTGAGCAATTTTGATTCCGTTCATTTCTCTATTTAATTTTTCTTTTTAGATATTGAATTTGATCCAAATGTTCGCGTGTTGGTTCCATTAGATTTTTATAATTTTTTTCAGTTTTAGTTTCTTTTGGTTTACCCATTTCATTAAATATCCTGAGTAATGCCCTTTTTGCTTCTAACCAATCCCTACTGTTGACATTTATTAAAGCAGCGTATTTGGAATAAATATCAATGCAAGATAAGAATTGTTTATTATCGATCATGTAAAAATCTATAACATATTTTTCTCTGGGGTTAAAGGTTTCTGGGGTTAATTCAAATATAAGTTTTGTACTCCTGTGCTCTGTTTTAGCAAGGTTACAAATTTCCCACTCATTTATAATATTTTTAATTAATCTCTGATAATCGGGGAAAATAATATTTTTTCTTTAAAAGGCTTGTTTCTTTTTCTATTCCTGGATGTAATAATTCTACGTGAGCTTTAAGGACAACTTCCTTGAATTCGGCGATTGTTTTGACATCTTTTAATATTGTACTGGTTTTCATAACTTTGGTTAAGTTATTTGGGCAGATAATCTCTATAAAAAGCATTTTGAAATGTTATAAAGTCCATTTCACAAGGAAAATAGATAACACTTTTTTTGGAGCATAAATATTCTTTAATTAATTCTTTTGCATATTCATGGGTCATTTCTTTATACATTATTTTAAGGTTAGTTTTATGAAAGTATTGAGTCAATTTAACTTCATTTGAATTTCCTTTATGAAATTCAATTTGTCTATTGTAATAATTTAAAGGTCTTTCCGTTATTTTTATATATAATTCTGATTGTCTTCTTGTGCACTATGTATTGTTGCTATTGTGGGTAATGATGGGGTACTATCCGGTGATTCTCCTAAACAATTTTCATCTAGCTTTACTCTTGACAGAGCATCAGCTACCTGGCTTTCCTTTCCCGGCAAATATTTAATAGTGAAGTCAAACTCGTTTAATTTTATTCTCCATCTTTGTAGTTTCATATATATAACTTCACTTTTATATTATGAAGAGATAAGACCTAAAATATTTAGTGGCCCAGACTATAGCCAAAAGCTCTTTTTCTATTGCTGAATAATTAATTTCATGTTCATTAAGAGTTCTACTAGCATAACAAATAGGTTTATGATTTTGTGATAATACTGCGCCTAGGGCGACATTGCTAGCATTTGTTGTTAGAGAAAATAGTTTTTCAAAGTTAGGGTAAATTAAAATTGGGTCTGATGTAATGAGAAGTTTTAATTTATCAAATGCTTCTAAATATTCTTTATCTGTTGAATTTATAGTTGAACCCTTCTTTAAGTTTACTGTCATGGGTTTTTGCAATTTTAGCAAAATCAGGTATGAATTTTCTATAAAATCCACAGAGACCTAAAAATGATTTTATTTCTTTTGTGTTTTTGGTATTGGAAATTTTTGTATTGCCTCAATTTTTTTTGGGGTTTGCCTTTATTCCTTCTGTTGTTATTCTATGTCCAAGGAATTCGGTTTCCTTTTCATAAACTCACATTTGTCAAGTTGAAGTTTAAGATTAGCTTCTCGAAGTTTTGAAAACACCTTTTTATAGACAATATGTCTTCCTCTAATGAAGTAGAAAATATAATTATGTCATCCATATAAACAAGGCAATGCTGGTACATTAAATCTTCTAATAAATTGTTCATGCAACGTTGGAAAGTTGCAGGTGTATTTTTCAGACCAAATGGCATTCGTGTGTATTCGTAATGTCCATTCTTAGTTGAAAAAGGTGTTTTTGAAATAGAATTTTCATCCATTTGAATTTGATGAAAACCCTTGGCAAGGTCAATTGTTGTAAAATATTGACACAATAGTTATTTCATTTAGACTTCGATAGTCTATTACACCATTAATTGTGTGCACTTCTGACGTTTTTAATGTTTGTGGGAAATTAAAATAATGTTCTTTTATTAGGTTGATTGAACTTCCTGTATTTATTACACATTTAAATGGGCGATTGTTAATAATTATTCTGATGTAAGGATTTCTATTTCTTCTATTGGATCCGAAACTATTTGATGAAAATTTTCGATTTCCATTTTAGATTGATCGCTTGAATATTCACGCTGTCTTTTCACTGGTTGGTTAGAATTAGTACCTTGTAAAAAGATTTTGGCTGTTGATAATTCATAGGATTCTGAGCTCTACCTTGATTTAAGTTTTGCTGCAATTCCTGTCGAAATTGTTGTTGATTGAAATTATTTGGTTGTCTATAGTAACTTTGCTGATTATAACTTTGTTGATTATTATTATTATAAAAGGAATTATTTCTTGGGAAATTATTATTTTTTGATAATTTCTCCTATCTTGTTCGTTTTGATTTGAATTATGTTGCGATTTAACTTTATCAGAACCAGAATCATAACAACCTTCTTGTTTTGCTACTTGTTTAAGTTTACTGACTGTTGTTATGTCGTGCCTTGCTAATGTCATGAATAACCTGTCAGGAAGTTTTCTCATTATTACTTCTTTTGCAGTATTATTCATTGCATTGTTATAAATCATCGTATTTAAATTATTGTTTTCTAACGAAAAATTGTTTGTTATGACAAATATTTTATATTCTAGATCCTCGACGAACTTACGAATGCTACCATTGAAGGGGGTTTTGTAGAGTCGTCTTAGTAATTCCTCGCATGGGGTTTGGGTTTTATATTCATCGATGAGAGCGCTCCTTAGATCGGGCCAATTGGTTGCTGCTGATAGCTGGGACACTCGCTGTGCATCTCCTGATAATTGCATCTCAATTGCACTGAAGAATACAGCTATTTGACGCGGATCAGTTGATGGATACAACTTTAAAATGTATTCGATCCGTCTAATGAATGCACTTAAATTCCTGGTGCTTCCATTAAAATTGGGAACTTGCCTAATCTGGCTCAAAGCCTGATTAAGGTGTAGCCCGGAGAGTAACTGGATTTGTGCCACTGGTTTAGCCATTGTAATGTTTGTTCTATGATCTCGATTGATCACTGGTCACTTTTGCACATCCTACTGACTGCGCCAATTATATATCCAATTATATGTGAAGTGGGTTCCCATTTAAGAATGTTTTGATCTGTTTAGTTTTAATTCACTTAAAAGGAGTGAGAAAGATTTGAGTGGGGATTTCTGTTTACCCAAATATTGTTTTGGTTTTCAATCTGAAGTGACTCTTAGAAATTGAAAATCTGAAATGAGGCTGTTTTCGGCCGAATTGGAATAATTAAATGCTTATGTTTTTACAAAAGTTGGAATGAGGCTATTTGCAGCTGCGTTACGAATTTAATACAAAAGGCTTCAGCTTCGGTTTACAAAATTTACTGATATACACTTAAAGAAATTTTGTTGATATGTTACTATACACATTTATACACATATATACACAAAAGCGAGTTAATTATTAAAAAGTATAAAAGTGCGGGATCACTGAATAAGTTGATTAGTACCTTACAGTAACCTTTTTGGAACGAAACCAGTAATACAGGAGATATATAATATGATGGTATGTATACAAATTCTTACAACCTATAAAAAAAAATAGCCTTACTTATATTCATGTACATCGAAGTCTTTCAGGGTATCTAACCTGAATGCCCTTTATCTAGCCCTTTATTTGACTGACAAGGACGACGAACCACTTAAGAAATTGAAGGAAAATGGAATAACACATATTGTATATAAAGGAAAAGAGATGACTAGATATAGCTCAGCTTGTTTACAATTTATCTCAAAGGAGTAAAAGTATAAAAGAGTTGGATCCTTAAAATGGATCATCAGTTTCACATTTTCCATTAAGTCAGATACAATTCAGCTAACCTCGAAATGTACGCGCATCAAATAAAATTATTTTTATTTCAATTTGAAGACATGATTTTTGAGGAACATTTAAAAAAACTTGAATATTTAAAAACAACGCTAGAGGATTTAGAAGAAAAAAAAATGCTGTACTCCAAATATGGATTCCACTACAAAATATTTCCCTGGAGTGATGATGAAGCAACTGAAGGACCAGACACTTGTAACTGCAACAAACTTCCTCTATATATAAGAGGAGGTTAGCTACAATTAGCTAATTTTTGTTGTCAATTCATTTATCTGGAAGTTTATCAATCTATTTTTAATTCAGTTGTAATAGAACTGGATCAATATCCACTACCTATTATTATTATTATACATTTTTTTTTTAAATGTAATGTAAATTTAATGTGTAACTTAGGATAAGCTTTTCTTTAATTTCTCACGATGATGTTGTATCCTGTCCTCCATAGTTAAAAGTCCTGTTGGGTTTCTTCGTTCCTGCTATCTGTATCCTGTTCTCCTTAGTTAGATGTCCTGTTGAGTTTCTTCCTTCCTTCTTCAGTTAATCAGCTTATCAGGATCAGTTAATCAGCTTTTGTATTTAATTGAATTTTTTGTTTTTGTTTAATTTATTTATTTCATTTGTATTTATTTTTTAATTATTTCTTTTGTATTATTTTTTGTATTACATTTTTTTTGTTTGTGTTGTTTTTCGGTGACCACGGTTGTTTTTCATTTGTTAAATTGTTTTTCAGTCAACACGGTTTTTAATTTTTGAACACTAAATTTTTTATTTTAATGGTTTTTTAATGATTTGTATATATTTTGTTTATTTTTTATTGGAATTTTTGCCAAAAACTAGTCTTTGGCTTGCCTGTTCAACGCGATTGAATTGGGATTTTTATGAGTTTTTGAGCACGCTGGTGCTTCCTTTCTAATTAATTTGTTTTTTTTTTTTTTAATTAAATATTTTTTAGAAAGACCTTTATTGGCATAGCCCCACGTTGGCGCCAATTAAATTAATCCCAAAGTTCACTTATTAAAGAATAAATTTTTAATTTTTTAAGTTTTATTTAAAAAAAAAAATTTTTAAGTTCTAATTTGTTTTACAAACTTTATTTAAATGCTTAAGGCTAGACCGATTGTGGGTGAAATGCATGCTCCCGGAATAAGAATGCCAATTTTTAATATCCAGATAACCAACAAACCTTGCTTACAAACAAACATTGCTTCAGAGCAATAACCCAAAACGGTACGTGGAGAGAATAAACAATGGCCCTAAGAGATTCTACGAGAAAGGGACAATTTTCTGATGCAGTAATTGAGTCATTGATGAGAGTGATAAGATCGGAAGATCGATCCATGGAAAATTTATGGGAATGTTTACAAGTGGAGCTTAATGTTTAGTCTGGATAATTATTTGGGGATCATCAGAAACGAGTGAGGGGAAACTAGGAGACAACTGCGGGCTACTACGTTTTGCAAATAATGTGAACATTGCCTATTTGGTGAGGCAATTTATGAGTTGGATAACACACCCCCTTCTGAATTCCGATTCAGAGTCCCGATTCAAATGATGGTGCAGTCAAGGAGTTAAATTGAGCTGTTAATTCTGCTACGATTATTTTTTCATGCGGGATTTTTTGGTCGGACAAATTATTTGTTTTTAAAATATTACTAAGCCGTGGTTAAATGGTTTTCAATATTTTCTTAATTAAGAAATGATTAACCAGATTATATATGTTAAAATTAATGTGATTACAATTAATGTTAGTGGTATTCTGGTTTGTTTAATTTGAATAAAAGGATATAGGCTATTTATGTTATCAAATGACAGTTCCGAATTGTTGGATATTAAATATTTGGATATTTAAAAAATATTATAATTGTGGGCTGTAATTTATTCTAATATTTTATTATCTACGTTTGAATATTATATATTATTAATTATTGTGGTGCCATTGAATGTTATTAAATAATACCTTTTTTGGTCATTTAGGGTTTTCAATGCCAGTAAAATAAAACGCGGTTTTTAGTTAATTTTGAACGTTACAAATTTTTATTCCTGCATGTAGATAAAGCCGGATGATCCGCAGATAGACCAGCTTATGGTACATGCAGGGACTCAAGTAAAAATACAGAGAGGGCGGCCCGACTGGTCACTGCGAAGCTAAAGCGCGACCCTTGCAGTTAAAACCGGATATATATCGCAAACATCGGATATAGTTGGCCGATCCTTATAATTACATCAATATAAAACCAATTAATTTAAATAAAATATCTTAAAAAAAAAGTCCCAAGCTTCTATCTTCAAAATACGAAAACTGATACATCCACCAAAAACCATTTTCGATCGTTCAGTTATACGGCAGCTATAGGATATAGTCAACCGATCCTTATGAAATTTAGATGTCGTAATATTTTGGCAAAAATAGCTCTCGTGTAAGAAAAATCTAATCCATACCGCGAAATCATGAATTGAGTGATATTTTTGAGCGAAAAAAAAATAATGATTATATTTTGATTTTTATTTTCAATCATAGAATAATGATTATATTTTTGATTTTTAAAATAAAACTCATAATGATTACGGTCCCTGATAAAAATACATTTTTAGAAATATATGTTCTTCAAAGAAGAAAACATAAAATGATACTAATAAATATTCAAACATACAATAAAACAATAAAATTAATAACGCAATAAAATTAAATGAAATACGCGAATAGTTTTTTAATTACCCAAAATAAAACTAACAAAGCGGAAAAAATGGTTGGCTCAAGACAAATTAGGAAATTAACATCTAAAGCTAGTGAAACCATTTTAGAGCGTGCTCATAGAAGGCCCCTAGATTTAGAAGCTGGGCCTAGCACAAGGAGAATAGGCAATGGGAGAATAGTTTCCAAGTTTGGAAACTGAAGAAATAGTAGCTAGTGATTTTGAAGTAGGTGGCTTAGAGGTACATGCCCGTGATGGATCTGACTTAAATACGCAATTAAAAAATTGGTATTTAAAGCATAAGCCGACACGAGCATGTGCCATTGACTTCGTTGAGATATTTAATGCTCAAGGGCTCAAAGTAAAGCCGTTTTATAAATTTAATTGCTTAGAAAAACCCGATATATGTAAAATAGCGGGCGGGTCCTATTTGCATATCGGGTTATCTAAACAATTAAATAAATTATCAGTGTTCCCTCAATTGCCAGATTGCCAATTGTCAGTATTGATTTAAACATTGACGGACTTCCAATTTTTAAAAGTTCTCGGGCACAATTATGGCCCATTCTTATTAGAATTAATAATCTCCCCTGGCTGCCCCTGTTTGCCAATAGGAGTTTTTCTATGCCATAATAAGCCTTCCGATTGCAATGATTTTTTTGTCAAAATTTTCGTCCGAATTGTCTGAATATATTAATAACGGTTTCACTATTTCCCATAGAAAAATTGGTTTGGAAAAATGCTCGTGCATTTATTACAGGCACGCCTGGACACACGTCCAGCCATGGCTGTAGTAAATGCACTCAAGTAGCGAAAAAAGTAAAGTCTGTTTTGACATTCAGCACTGAACGTGCTGAATTGATATCAGATGAAAACTTTAGCATCAGAACATACCCAGAACATCAAAGAGTAGAATATTTACATAGTCCGTCCGCTTTAGAAAAACTTGGGATCAAAATGGTGACCCAAGTCCCTCTAGATTGTATGCACCTAATAGAATTAGGTGTCATGCGAAAATTTTTACTAAGAATAGTAGGTAATAAAATTAATAATGAGTTTAGGGTTTCCAAACCAAGCAAAAATTTAATTTCGGAATGCCTAAAATCACTGAGAAGTTGTGTCCCCACAGAGTTTGCAAGAAAGCCAAGGTCATTGGATGATTTACCACATTGGAAATCAACGGAATTTCGGCAATTCCTTTTATATATGGTACTGGCATTGTAGCTCTCAAATATGCCATTCATACAGACCAGTATTATGAATTCCTATTGCTACACTGCGCTTTCAGGATGTTGTCCTCTCATTCACAACGAGAGTCCAACCTCAATACTCCCAAAAATATGTTGGATTTATTCGTTTCGAATTTCCCAACCATTTTTGGACAGAGCAGTGTTTCATACAATGTACATGGCTTACTTCACGTAAGAGAGACCATTCAGCAAATCGGTGATCCGGTTTCAGGGTCCTCTTATTCATTTGAAAATGATCTGCAAACTCTCAAGAGATTTGTCGGAAAGCCCACCCAAATTCTAGAGCAAATAAATAGGAAGATATTAGAAGATGGGGATATTCGGGTGGAGTTAAATAATGTAAAATTAAATGGTAGTGTTTTTAAAGTTGAAGGGATGTACCCTAAGAAATAAAAGGCCAGATAGTTTTTGTTATGTTGGAGAACACATCCCAATTGAAGTAGATAGTTTTGAAGAGGATGCAGAAGGAATTTGTATTTTGGGTAGGAGGTTTGTAGATATTAGTAGTTTTTTTGATATACCTGTGTCCTCATTAGCTTTAGGTATTTGTTTATGTAGCATAAACATGGCATCAGAATATAGAGAGATTTAGGGTATCTGATAAGGTTAGAAAAGCTGTAGCGATGCCTTACAAAAGGGGTTAGTCTTAGTTCCGTATTTACATTATTCTTAGGTGTTTTTCCCTTTGTTAGTTTTATTTTGATTTTTTTGGAGGTGTTTAGTCCGTAGGCATATTTTTAAATATGAATCGGGCATGTCCCAAGCGACGGCGCTTAAGGCATCTTTAGAAGATTCACCTTCCATTGTCCGTTGACAAAAAAAAAGCGTATTTCATTAAAATAAAACAAATAAACTTATAAAATGTACAAAAAAATTATTTATTCTTTTTATTTTAGATCAAAGTTGGAGCCTCAAAACTCAAAATTTTAAAGATGTCGTTTAAAGTCGATGGTAAGCAAATTAAATAAAAATCAAATTTTTTATTAATTTTTTTTCTCAGACGATGACCTAATTGCGGAGACGCAAATGAGCGAGGTGGAGGTAGTCGAGGTGAGCTACTCAAAAATTGATCGCCTAGAGCGAAAAATAGATGAGCAGGCTCGGAAATGGATGAGCAGGCGCGGAAAATGGATGAGCAGGCGCGAAAATGGATCGAAAATAGGGAAATCGCCGCTTGTACCAACCAGCTGGGAAAGTTGCTAGAGGTTTTTGTTAAGGGAAAAAATTTTTAATACCTATTAATTTTTGCAGACCACCGCAGTGACGAATATATTGAAGCGCGGACCCCTTACAAAGTCGTTAAAATATATTTTCGTGGAGGACCTCCGTAATTACAAATAATGTAAGCGATATCTAATTTCTATTTATTTTATTTACAGATAGTATATCTATGGTGGATCCGGGGAAACCGCCGGAGAAAGTGTTGGGGCACGCTATGACGTGTATAAAAAATAATAACAATAAAAAACAAAAAAAAAAAAATAATTAGTAATTAGTAATAATAAATAAATAATAAAAATGATTTGTATTAATAATAATAAAAATAATAATAATTTTTAATTTTTTGAATTCTTTTTCTTGAATGGGTAAAAGGGGGGGGTGTGAAATTCCTTACAGATTCCTCACTGTATACCCCAGGGATTCCTTCTGGTATTTCCTCAAAGATTCCTCAGAGTATACGTATACACCAGGGATTCCTTGGGGTATTTCCTCAAAGATTCCTCAGTGTATACCCCAGGGATTCATTGGGGTATTTCCTTAAAGATTCCTCAGAGTATACCCCAGGGATTCCTTCGGGTATTTCCTAAAAGATTCCTCAGAGTATACCCCAAGGATTCCTTGGGGTATTTCCTCAAAGATTCCTGAGAGTATACCCCAGTGATTTCCTGGGATATCTACTTCGAAATGCTCTTTGAATAACTGCAGGAATCCTGCAGTATTCCTTGAGTTGTTCGAATTCCTCGATGCAAGGAACTGTTCTATGGAAATTCCTTGATGGTTTGTATGAAACATACCCCGAGGATTCTTTGGGTGGCAATACTAGTACCTAGACGTTTCCTTGAGTAATCCTTGAGGTATAGTACTGAAGGGTACCTAGACGTTTCCTTGAGTAATCCTTGAGGTATGGTACTGAAGGGTAAATCCACTGACATAAATATGTCTCCTGAAAGAAAGTGATAAAAAAGGATCGCAGTAGGTCAATTGGTTCCTTTTTTTTTTCTTGATCCTTCAGGTTGGATTTTTACTTTACTGCGAAAAGGTTTTCTTGTGATATACTTACTCCTTGTAAGTCCTTGTAAGTTATATAAGTCCGAGTTAATTTAAAATTAATTAAAAAAGAATTGGAGTAAAAAATCCTTTTAAATGATATGCAACACCATAATAAAATTTTGGATATTTTTTTTAAACAATTATTTGATCTTCATCATTAATTTTAAATTAATTACAAACGAATTGTAGTCGATATACTTTAAATAAAGTATACTTTTAAATAAACTGCAGCAGCATTAATATAATTTTTTGTAAATAAGTATTTTTTTTTGTTCATCAATTTTATTTCTTTTTTCACGATCCTGAATCTTATTTATTTTTTCACAATCCTGAATCTTAGACAGGTATCTTAATTAGGCAAACGATGATCCTGGCAAGTTTCATTTTTACATGATCTTTTCTTTACATGCATATTTCACTTAATGGGAACCAATGCAAGATATCAGAAAATATAGAAAACATAGTCGGCTATGATCCTGGCAAGTTTCATTTTTGACATGATCGTTTGCTTTTATGCCAATAGGGCGTAACGTATAAATATTACGGTAGATGGCGCTGCCCAATTTTACACAAACAATACCCATAGATGGCGCCACTAAATTTACGTCGTACGCCGTTTGCCTAATTACATACTACTAAAATTTTTCTGCCGCTTATACGCAAGACGCAAGCCGATCAGCCGATTTATTAGGCTTAAGTTTGTACAAATTACTTTTCAGTGATTGGTTGACGAAAGAGTTAGAAAACTACACATATATCATACCAAATTAAAAAAAGACGGCATGTTGTAATATAAGTATCTTTTTTACAACTGTTGGTTAGAAAACTATAAAAAAAACATGATTTTTTTCTGATAAACGCTGTAAAAATAACCACAAATTACTATTCACTGATCGGTTGAGCAAAGACTACATATATGTAGTAAATTTGTATCAAATGAAATGACAGGTGGCAAGCTTCAATATCATTGTTTTTTTTACGTCTTCTGGTTAGAAAACAGTTACCAACATGATTTTATGATTTTATGAAAAGCTTAGTTGATGGCAAGCCGACTCTCTCTCGGCCGCTCGACTCAACGGGCTTTCTATAGAGAGTTTTAGCTGGCAGTGTCTAGGTCGGGCCGCACTCTCCATTATAGAGAGCTTTAGCTTCGCAGTGACCAGTCGGGCCGCCCTCTCTGTATTTTTACTTGAGTCCCTGCATGTACCATAAGCTGGTCTATCTGCGGATCATCCGGCTTCATCTACATGAAGGAATAAAAATTTGTAACGTTCAAAATTAACTAAAAACCGCGTTTTATTTTACTGGCATTGAAAACCCTAAATGACCAAAAAAGTGTATTATTTAATAACATTCAATGGCACCACAATAATTAATAATATATCATAGCCCACAATTATAATAATTTTTAAATATCCAAATATTTAATATCCAACAATTCGGAACTGTCATTTGATAACATAAATAGCCTATATCCTTTTATTCAAATTAAACAAACCAGAATACCACTAACATTAATTGTAATCACATTAATTTTAACATATATAATCTGGTTAATCATTTCTTAATTAAGAAAATATTGAAAACCATTAAACCACGGCTTAGTAATATTTTAAAAACAAATAATTTGTCCGACCAAGAAATCCCGCATGAAAAAATAATCGTAGCAGAATTAACAGCTCAATTTAACTCCTTGACTGCACCATCATTTGAATCGGGACTCTGAATTGGAATTAAGAAGGGGGTGTGTTATCCAACTCATAAATTGCCTCACCAAATAGGCAATGTAAACATTATTTGCAAAACGCAGTAGTCCGCAGTTGTCTCCTAGTTTCCCCTAACTCGTTTCTGATGATCCCCAAATAATTATCCAGACTAAACATCAAGCTCCACTTAAAAACTCCACTTTTTATTTAAAATAAAAAAAAAAATAATAATAATAATAATAGGTAGTGGAATTGGATCCAGTTCTATTACAACTGAATTAAAAAATAGATTGATAAACGTCCAGATAAATGAATTGACAACAAAACTTAATGAATTATCGGTCAAATTCGAAAGTAAGGAGAAAACGGTAGAAGATTATAAAATTCAGACAATTGATCCAAATATATGTAAATTGTGGTACAACATTAGAAGTGATTAAAGCTCTGCCCAAATTTAACGGGGAGCAAACTCAGTATGTAGGCTCGAGGGAGGCTGCAGAGACAGCAATGAGTTTATATAAAATAAACAGTGAACAATATTTTATAGCGTTAACCACACTTCGTAACAAAATTATGGGAGCGGCACATGACGCCATGACCAACCATGAAACAGTTCTTAATTTGCAAGAAAGTGCAAGAACTAGAATCTAATAATTTAAGAGCACGACTCGAAGTCGATCCTTCCATACAAATCGTAAACCGACCAAAAGATGGCAAAGATGGCAGTCCAAAATAAAGACTTGTCATTGATTTTAAAAAATTAATTGAAAGCACAATTCCCGATAGATACCCTATGCAGGATCCATCTGTTATATTAGCTAATCTAGGAAAAAAAAATTTTTTTTTGCCTGGAATCAGGTTTTTATCAAATATTAATGAGAGAATCCGACATTCAAAAAACGTCTCTTTATATAAATAACGGTAAATACGAATTTTTAAGAATGCCTCCAAGATTCTTCCAACGAGCAATGGATGTCATTTTAAGAGATCAGGTTGGAAAACTTGCCACGCCTATATGGACGATATAATAATTTTCTCAAATTCAGTAGAAGGACATTTTAATGATTTAACTAGAATAATAAATATCCTTTTAGAAGAAAATATGAAAAATTCCTTAGAAAAATCCAAATTTTTTTCGCAAGAAACCAACTTTTTTGGATACGTAGTCTCTTATAATGCAATCAAAACAGTTAAAATCGCAGCAATACAAAATTACACAATTCCAAAAAATATCAGAGAGCTTAGGAGCTTTCTTGTCCTAACAGGTTATTGTAGAAATTTTGTTCGTAATTATACTTACATAGAAAATGGTAAAATATCTTAAAATATGTCGAAAAAATATCGGTACAGTTGGACGAACCAGCTGTAAACGCATTCAATGAACTTAAGCAAAACCTTACTAATCAACTTGAATTAGTACAACCAGATCATAGTAAAAAATTCGTTGTTGCAACAGACGCTTCAAATATAGCATTAGGAGCGGTTCTGTCACACGAGGGTAAACCTATAACCTTTATATCAAAAACCCTCAATAAAACAGAACAAGCATACGCCACAAACAAAAAAGAATTATTAGCAATTGTTTGGGTATTAAAAAACCTAAGAAACTACTTATATGGCGTGGTTGGAATGGAAATTTACATCGATCATCAGCCGTTATCGTGTTCAATATCTGACAAAAACCCAAATATTGACATGAAAAGTTGTTATTCATTTATACAGAGTTTGACACCAAAAATTCAATACAAACCAGGAACAACTAATGTTGTAAGCGATGCTTTATCCAGAGTCCAAATAAACAATTTGTCAGACGCAGATATATTAGAGGATAGTTCAGATGAAAATACAATTCATTCTGAAGAAAGCAGCTTTGAAAATGTAATCGAAGAAACTAATAAACCACTTAACCAATTCAAAATTCAACTCTTAATCACTACTGACAGATTAACAGTCTACGAATCAATAAATGTCTTCAATAATGTTAGACATATTATAGAGTATGATGCTCAAGAGAATTTAGTAACGCTACTAAAAGAATATATTGCACCAAATATAACCATAGGCCTACATTGTACCCTGCAAGACCTTTACTTAATGCAAAAACCACCAAAAGAAAATTTCGGAAACAAATTCCTATTTACAAGAATTGTTGTACAAGACGTAGAAAATGAGGAAGAAAAGGCATTTATAATTCAAGAGACTCATTGTCGCGCCCATAGAGGATTAGACGAAAATTACAAACAAATATCTAGACTTTATTATTGGCAAAAATGTTTGTAAATTGCGTCGATTGTAACCAAAACAAATATAAAAAATATAAATAAAAAATAAAAAAATTTTTTTTAACATGTATTGCCGCTTATTCAAAATTCTTAACAGTCAAAGAAATAGAAAATAAGTTAAATATTGAAAACAAAGTACTAGAAATGTTACAACATTATCCATTAGCTAAAACCTTCATGACAGACTACCAAGTTTCACATCTGCGCAATTTCGTTCATTTATAAGTAGAAGTGGACTCACAATACACTTTGCAGATCCAAGACATAGCACTTCCAATGGCCAAATTAAAAGGGCACATTCAACATTCACAGAGATGGCTAGATGTATCAAAGATGAATAAAATCTAACAGATTACTCTGAAATAATCATAAGAGCATCTCAAAAATATAATCAGAGCATTCACTCAGTTACCAATGAAAAGCCATTGGATATACTATACAGCAAAATAAACCATGTCAAAATACAAAACATTCTCGAACAAGCTCAAACAGTTATGCTAGCAACACATAACAAAGACAAGAAACAAAAGAACTATAATGTTGGAGAAATAATTTATGAAAAGAAATATGTGAAAAGAAACAAGTTAAAAACAAGATATAAAAAACAGGTAGTTAAGGAAAACCAGGGTAATAAAGTAATAATAAACAATAGGAATACAAAGATAATATTAAATCTTAAATTTTTTTTTTTTCTCTAATTTACAGATAACAATGCATTTTGCAATAGTTCTATTTCTGACCATAGTTACAACAACATCCGAAATAATTAATTATTCGAATCATGATTTCTTTCTTTACAAAGACAATAAGGACGTTTTGATCTATGACTCTTATGCTGAGTTATTTCATGTTACCAACATTACTTTCTATAAAGAAATTATGAACACAGAGCTAAACCACATAAAGAATACTAATAATGATAAATTTTACTGGGAAATTTCATATAATTTAAGAACTCTTGTAACGAACTATTTTCTTTGCTTTCGCTCGCCACAGTATGCCGCGGCTAGCTCACAGAGTCTGCGGGTTAGTTCCACCGAATTTATAGTTCGACGTGATTGCCCGAGCCCAGAAATAATACAAAGAGTCTCATTTGGGGCTGAGAATGGGCCCCACTCCTAATGTCCGGGACCCTTGGTGTCTCATTTGGCCGTCCTGGTGGTCTGCTCCGTTGCTGGTGTTTCCGCTGTTGCTCTCGTTGCCGGGGTTCCTCTTTGTTGTTCCGTCGTCAAGCCTTCCACCTCTTTGACTTGGTCCGGTCTGGCCTTCGGCTGCGCACTGAAAAGCCTCCATTAAGTCGCCGGGGATACCGCGCCTACGCGCTGTACTGCCGGGCTCGGGAGTTGGCGGGCTGTAGCCTCCGCTACACCAGGATAAACGCCGTGCTCTGCGCGCCAGCGACACTGGTTCGGGAGATAGCTACTGACTGTCGCCTCTGCAACACCAGGGCGATACGCCGTGCATGCGCACCGGCGGACCTGGTTCGGAGTGTGCGGCCTACAGTAGGCTCCGCTACGCCAGGAAAACGCCGAGCTTTTCGCACCGGCGAGTCCGGTTCGGGAGATGGCTACTGGTGGTCGTCTCCATAACCCGCATGCGCACCAGCGGCCCCGGTTCAGAGTTTGCTGCCTACAGCCGGCTCCTCTACGCCAGGAAACGCCGTGCCTTGTCGCACCGGCGGGCCTGGATTGGGAGTCGCCGAAGTCTTGTCAGTTCCGACGGGGTCGGAAGTCGCCTGTCCAGGACCGTACGTCACGCCTCCCTGTCGGCCGGGTGACCACCGCGCGTACGCGTCAATGGGCCCGGGTCAAGAGCTGCTCGGTGGGTGTTCGGTGCCTCCCCGATCGCGTTTCTAAGCGGGCGTGAATTCCCGAGTCGGCTTATCCGTGCCCTGCAGGACCACGCCTGTTGGTTGCGAGTCAGGAATCCGCGTGGCGTACGCCAGACTTATTCTTTCCTCACTTCCTTGCAAGGCTACCTGCTTTGACCGGGAATAGCCCAACTCGACTCTGATACCCTGTGGCTGTCGAGGAAACCAACCGACACCGATCCTTTCTCGTCCTGTCCTTCTCGTCCTCCGGAGCAAACCGGGCTCGGGATCCTGAGTTGGCCTGTCCTTTCCGTTGCAGGACCACGCCTGTTGCTTGTGAGTCAGGAGTCAGAGTGGCGTGCGCCAGACTTATCCTTCCCGCACTTCCTTGCAAGGCTACCTGCCGGGGCCAGGAACCGGTCCAACTCGTCTCCTGTCGCCTAGGTCATTCCACGGAACTGTCCCTGTACTGATCCTGCCTTGTCTCGTTCGTTCTCCTCACGTTTGGCTGTTGGACTCTCCAAAGGCGGTCCATCAACTCAAACAACACCGAGTCCTTTTAGAAACGCTCTAACACTTGAATGGCGGACTCCGCTGGCCTCCTTCGCCTCCCCTGTTGCTCCTTGCTCCTTTGCTGCTACCAGTCTTGTCGCCCATCCTGAACACCGCTGCGCGGCGGGCTCATGTGCTCACCGTTGCCTCGCTGTTACGTTCCACGTTGATTCCGTCTTCCCACTGGGCGGTGTAACCTTGCATTTCCATTTGTCTGCTGGTGCTCCGGGAACCGTTACGTTCCACGTTGATTCCGTCTTCCCAGTGGACGTGGTAACCTTGTCTTTCCATTCGTCTGCTGCTGCTCCGGGAACCGTTACGTTCCACGTTGATTCCGTCTTCGTACTCGATGGTGAAACCCTACCCCTCCCCGTTCGTATTGGTCCTTGGCCTATCTCCTGCGGCCACCTAATGATTGGCCACTGCTGTCTTAGCGTGTGAGGAGACTAATTCTCCTCACACTCTAAATTTAATTCTATCACAATTATTGCCAAAAAGATCTAAGAGAAGTATTAATGAATTAGGACCGCTTTTATATATGGTTAGCTGGTACCCCGGGCCTTGATGATATAGTAACAATTGAAAATAAAATTATTGAATTAATTGATAACAACCACAAGCAACAAATAATAAATTCCAAATTGTTTGATGAAATAAAAATACTGTCCACAATTTAAAATCGGTTTTTAAAAGCCAAGAGCTACCTCTAAGAAAACATCGCTTATATAAAACGAATCAAAACCTGTAGTAATCACGGATTTATTGGACGTTTCTGAATTCAAAATTACTTTGCACAAAGAATTATTTGTAATCTATTTAAAATATCCCATTATAAAAAATAGATGCGATACGTATTACGCAAGAGCTATTTCTCAGAATGCTGGAAAATTACTGTTACGCAATCAGGTAGCAAAATACGACATCTTTTTTTATGAAATGAATAATTTCAAAAAAGAACTATTTAATAATTATTGTTGTAGGGTCAGGCAGCAGCCCACCGGTGTAATTTTAATGTTGAAATATGTTAACCTAATGGTTGGTAATGTTTATTTATTAGGCTTAAGTTTATACAAAAGCTGGTTGATCGCAAGGCGACTCTCTCTCGGCCGCTCGACTCAACGGACTTTCTTTAGAACGTTTTAGCTCGGCAATGTCTAGGTCGGGCCGCCCTCTCCACTTGCGAGAGCTTTAGCTCGAGGTGACTTGTCGGGCTGCCCTCTGTGTATATTACTTTCGTCCCTGCATGCACCATAAGCTGGTCTATCTGCGGATCTTCCGGCTTCATCTGCATGCAGAAATAAATTTTTTTTTATAACGTCATATTAAAAACAAATTCGTCGTTTATTTACGGCATTGAAAACGCTCAATGACCAAACCATTGAAAGACGGTGAAAAATCAATTTGTAATAAAATAAGAGAAAAAATAAACAAATAGATATAATTTAGGAAGGAGCTATTTTAGTAAAGGGAAATAATATTTTAAATGACTCTTGCCTAATAGGGTTGTCGGGTCAGGCAGCAGCCAGGCTTTTAATGTTTATGTTTAAATAATGTTTATGTAATGTTTAGTGCAATGCTTAGTGTAATGTTTATTTATTAGGCTTAAGTTTGTACAAAAGCTTAGTTGATCGCAAGCCGACTCTCTCTCGGCCGCTCGACTCAACGGGCTTTCTATAGAAAGTTTTAGGTCGCAGTGTTTAGGTTAGGCCGCCCTCTCCATTATCCTCTCCATCTGCATGCAGGAATAAACATTTGTAACGTTCAAAATTCAAAATTAAAAACGGCGTTTTATTTTACTGGCATTGAAAACCTAAATGACCATACAAGGGTCTTATTTAATAACATTCAATGGCACCACAATAATTAATAATGTATCATATTCAAACGTAGATAATAAAATATTAGTAATATTAGTATTATTATAATTAATAATTATTATAATTATTATTATTATAACTATTATAATTAATTAATATTAGTATTAGTATTAGTAAAATATTTTTTCCTTGCCCCCGTTTTTTTTGTTGTTTATTCTTCTACTTTACTAACCAATTATTTTATTTTACTAACCCTTTTATTTTTAATTTATTTTCTAATAGAAGATTTTATTCCCCTTTAATACTCCCTGTATTAACCCTTTATATATTTTTCCCATTTTTTTGTTTTGTAATACTAACTTTGCTAGCCCTTTTTTTTTTTTTTTTTTAATAAAATTTGTTTTTCCCTTTTTAATACTACCTGTATTAACCCTTTTTATATATATGTTTTTTGTTTTTTTTTTTTTGCTCTTTGCTCCTTTTTTTTATTTATATTTTTTCAGTTTTTTTTTTTTTTTCTTGTTTATTAAGTTTTTTTTTTTGTTTTTTTTACTCTTTCTTACTACTCACCCCTTTGGCGCCTCCTCTCACCCGGAAGCATGTGGCACCCACCTGTGCCAGGATACACCACCCGTCTCGTCAACTCGGCCTTTATTCTTGCGCCAAGCTCCGGCGGCAACTGGCCTCCGGCCCCTCTCGCCCGCCTCCGTCTGATGCCTGCCGCTCCAGCACCGGCCTTGCCGGCCGTTTCTCCGGGCATGACACCTGCCGGGCCAGCGCAGGCCTCCGCGGCTCCGGCCACACCCACGGCCCCTTCTCCCATGGCTGCTCCTCTCTTTGCTCCTGTTGCGGACGTGGGGTAGGGGGCACCGCAGGCCACGGCGTCGCCTGCCGGATCCTCTTCTGGTTTGGGGCCGCCCTACATGGCTTTTCCTCCGGTCTTTCCGCTCTTGGGCGTGGCGTCGGCGCTATCTTCGACTTCCACTTCGCTGCCTGCCGCTCCCTGCCGGCGGCAACCGGCTTTTCCACTGTTTTTCGTGTCCGCCGCTGCCGTCCCGTTCTCGCTCGCGCTATCACCATCGCCCTCATACGTCCATCGATGCGTCGTTGCCTTGCCTCCTTGGTACTCCTCCGTCGCATTTGCGCTATCACCCTGACACGGGCCCTCTCCATGTCCTCCGTGGCTTTTATCATCACCAGCCGCCGGCGGTCCCGCTCTACGCGCAGGTGCAGGCCTAACTCCTCGCTCCGGCGCCGCCGCTCCACCTCGAAGGACCCGACCGGTATGCTTCCTCCTCCTCCTTCAGCCCGCCGGATCATCAATCCCGACCTCGCCTTCTTGGCGTCCCAGGAAGGATCGCCGACGATTTCTATGTCACTGTCGTCGGACGACACTATTATGGAGGTCTGCTGGTCATTGTTGAGGCTGCTTGTTGACTTCGAATAGGCCGAACATCTCCCACGTCTCCACTTATATAGCGAATCCATTTCCCGTTGCTGGAAATGTCCCGCTAATGCTCCCGTTACTTGCTCTCCACCTCTTTGTGGTTTTTTTTTTTTTTTCCGTGTGCCCGTTATGCGGTTACGATGTATTTATCTCGCTTTTGTCATTCCTTTGCTGTTTCTTCCGTGTCTTGACCCTTCAGCTCGCTAACATGGGCCCTCTTCTCCCTCCTTGTCCTGCCGTGTCGTAACGTGACAATTACTGGAGAAACGAAATCCACTACCGTATATGGCCCGTCATACCGAGGGGCCAGTTTCGCCGCGAATCCTTCAGCTGCCTTTGATAGGTGGTGCTACTTTGCCCACACTGTTTCACCGACCTTTGGGCTCCACTTCCGCCTTCTCCAGTTGTAATGTCGCGCCTGGTCCTGGGCAGCTCGCTCCATATTCCTCCGCACTATCTCGAATGTTTCCTTAAGTCTCGCCGCGTTCTCCATGGGTGTTCCTTGTTCAGCTCCCGTGCCCAACACATTCTCATCGAACAGGGCTCGCGGCATCCTTGGCTCCCTGCTCTGCGTTATAAAACCCGGCGAGTACCCCGTGGACTCCGAGACTGCGGAATTTACCGCCAACATTAGCTCCGGCCAGTGTTCGTCCCACTTCCTTTGTTCTTTCCCAGCGAACTGGGCGATCATTGTTTTTACCGTCCTTTTCGCTCTTTCCGTGGGATTCTCCTGCGGCGTATATGGTGCAGTGAACTGATGGCCCACGCTGAGTTCTCCGAGGAATTTCTTGAAGCTGCGACTGGTGAACTGCACCCTGTTGTCCGTTATTATTATTTTCGGTACTCCATACCGACTGACAATTCTCTCCCTGAATGCCTTCTGTAGCGCCTCGGTTGTTGCTTTTCGAAGAGGCACCATCTCCGTCCATTTCGAAAACCAATCGATTATCACCAGAATCATCGTATTGCAGTGTTTCGACCTGGGCAGTGGGCCTACAAAATCTGCACACACCGTCGCCCATGGCTCCTCCGAAACCTGTGTTAGCATTTGCCCGGCCATCTGCATCTGACTCGGCTTGTACTTCAGGCACGTCTCGCATCTCCTGACGTATTTCCGGATGTCTCTCTGCATCCCTGGCCAGAAATACCGGGGGCCACTCTGGCTATGGTTTTCCTTACGCCCAAGTGTCCCGCCGTTGGTGCGTCATGATTTTCCTTGAGGACCTGCTGCCTCATCTCCATCGGCACGCACAGCTTCCATGACGCCACTTCCTCTCTTCCGGCTCTATGCGGAACGTGGCGGTAGATCAAGCCGCCCTCTTCCACATAATCCGGGAACTTTTGTGGGCTTGTTGTCATCTTTTTCTTCAATGCGCTTATCCACCCGCATTCTTTGGCGACCACCTCCATGGCTTTTCTTAATTTTTCCACTACCGGCTGGCGGGACAGCGCGTCGGCAACCACGTTGAGCTTTCCTTCCGGTAGCTGATGACGTAGTCATACTGCTGTAGCTCGAACACCCACCTCGCTATTCTCCCAAGTGGGCTCTCGATGTTATTAAGCCACTACAATGCCATGTGGTCCGTGATCATGTCGAACTGGTACCCCTACAGGTAGGGCCTTATTTGCCTTATCGCCCATACTATGGCCAGGCACTCCTTTTCCGTTGCGGAGTAATTTTTTTCGCCCCAATCAACGTTCGACTGGCGTACGCGATCACTCGTTCGCCCTCCTCGGTGTCCTGGGTCAGGACCGCCCCGACGCCGTAGTCGCTGGCGTCCGTTTGCAGCACGAATTTTCTCTCGAAGTCTGGGCACGCTAGCACTGGATCCTCCGCCAGCCGTGACTTTAAAGTCTCAAAGGCCTCTTGGTGCTTGGTTGTCCATTCCCACTTTGTTTCTTTTCGCAGAAGATCGTTCAGGGGCTTCGCTATTCCTGCGAAATCTGGGACGAAACGCCGATACCACGATGCCATCCCTATGAACTGGCGCACTCCCTTGACGTTCGTCGGGGGTTGTAGCTCTGTAATCGCGGCAACCTTTCCCGGATCCATTCCGATCCCTTGGCTTGTTATCCGGTGGCCCAGGTAGAGCAGCTCCTGCCTGAAGAAATGACACTTTTCCGTATTTATCCGCACGTTTGCCGCTCTCGACCTCCTGAATACCTCTTGTAGATTCCGCATATGCTCCTCCTTGGTGCGTCCGATCACTATGATGTCATCCTGATACGCGCTTGGAGCCATATCCGGGCCTATGACCTGGTCAGGGCCCTTGAAACGTTGCCGAGGCTGAGTGCACCCGGCATCACTATCATTGGTATAGACCCTTCAACTGGAGACTGGTGAAGAACCTTTGCTTTCCTTTGGGTATCAGCTGCATCCTTCAAATGAAATTCCGAAATGAAATTTATGCGTGGCATCGGGTACGCATCCTTTACTGATTTCGCATTGATTTGTCGGAAGTCCACGCACATCCTCCATTGACCCGTTTTCTTCTTCACCATTACAATGGGTGAACTGTACGCGCTATTTGAGGGCTCGATGCATCCTTTTTCCAGCAATTCCTCCACCTTTGAGTTTATCTCCCCCTGAATCTTTGGATTTTTGGGGTAATACCGTTGTTTTATGGGAATGTCGTCCTTCATCGTGATCCTCTGCTGCGTTATGTTCGAACAGCCCTTCTGGCCTGCGAACGCCTCCAGTTCTCTTTCGATGAATCTTTTGACACGTTTCTCTTCCCATTTTTCTGGGCATCCGGCTACCGCTACGGACAGTCTATCCTCCAGACAGCCGGCCCATCTTTTCCTTTTGGGTATCGAAATCCGGTGGCCTGCGCACGTCACTGTTGTGCCAAACTCACTGAGGAAATCCCATCCTAACACCAGATTGTCCTCCATGCCTGGCATCACCAGCAGGTTTAGGGTCTTTGTGCGATCGCCGAAACTTATCCTTGCTTGGAGCACGGCGCGTGTCTCCGTATGGCTTCCGTTAGCCAGCTTTACTCATCTCCTTGTTGCGATTCGTTGCCCGGTGACCTCCGGCCTCTCCGCTAATTCTTCGGAAATAAAACTCGCCGTCGCTCCTGTGTCCAGCATGGCCTTTATCTCCGTGCCGTCGACCTCGATGGTTGCCGTAAGCTGCTGCTCCTCCTCGGATAGTCCTCCTATTAGTTTTGAGAAGCAGCACCGTGCGATCCCGGCTCTCCTCCCTGTTGCTGAGACCGCTGCGCGTTTCCCGCCCTCTGGCAGCATTCCGTGCTCCTTACCCTTATTGCGCCGCACTTCTTGCAGAACACTATTCGTGGGTTCCTGCATCCGCTGGCCCAATGGCCCATGGCAGCCGCATCTGTTGCATGCTTGTGCCGGGTTTTCCACAGAACCCTGCCTTGGCCCTGCTGCCCACTGCTGATTATGCTGTTGCGGAGCCGGCCTATGCTGGGTCTCAGGCTGCCATCTCGGCATCCAACTTTGGTTCGTGTTGTTCTGTCGCTCCGGAGGGCCTTTGCCCGGTTCCTCTCTTTGCCACCTTGGTGCCCATTGTGTGTTTTAGACGGCCTGGTGGTGGAACTCGTCCCGTTGCCCTTTCTGGGTCCATTGGTCCCTCTGGTCCCTCTGCCACCTCTCGTTTACGGGCCGCTGTCCACCTTTGTTCTGTGGCCACTTGCCTGTTAAATGCCTCTTTCACTGCGCTAATTCCTAACCCTCGAGCGGCCCATCACCTCCTCTAAAGCGCGCAGGCCTTATGAACATTTTCATCCTTGGCATGCAGTTTTCGACGAGCCTCTCGATTACTTCTTTCGTGGTTTTGCCTAATGGTTTCATTAGTGACTGAAGGTCCACCATGTACTCTTTGAAAGGCTCTCCACGACGCTGCTTCCGTTGGCGAACTTGGTCCACCAACTTTTCGAAGTATCCTTTCCGCAGAAAAAATTCTCAAAGCTTGCCTTGAACCTCGCCCATGTTGGCCATTCTTCGTCGTTCATGATGAACCATCTTTGGGCCCTGCCCTGCAGTAGTTCTGGCATGGCTCTGGGGATCGTGTTTATGTCTAATCCGTATGTCTTTGCGGACCACGTTACTCGGTCCAGGAACTCTAACGGGTCCCCTGTGCCGTCGAAACGAAACGACCAGTCTCGCACCTGTCTGGCTACTTTGGCGTAATCCACCGGGGCCGGAACATACTTTCTTGATTGCGGTTCTATGCTCCTTCCCATTCTTGGGTCTGGTACCGCCAGGCTCTCTATAAACTTCTCGGTTTCGCTGGCTGCTCTCTGCCTGGGGGTTGATCTTTGTCCAAACCTTTCCTCTAGGCCGTGCGTTAACGCCAGTACCTCCTCTTCCATGGATTCGTCGACCCACCTCGCCACTGAGGATCTCATCGCTTCCACAGTCCCGTCTGCTGGTAGACCGAGCTCTCTACTTACTTCGCTCAGCTCCTCCTTTCTCAATGTGTAGATCCAATTCTTTCTTCCCATCTTTCTGCTATGTTATTTTCTAGGCTAAATGCAATCACGAAGTTTGGGCGCCAGGTGTAACGAACTGTTTTCTTTACTTCCGCTCGCCACAGTATGCCGCGGCTAGCTCACAAAGTCTGCGAGTCTCAGAGTCTCTTTCTGCTTACAATGATGGTTTACGCGGGTTCCCAGGAATGGGCCCCACTCCTAATGCTCGTGACCCTTGGTGTCTCCTTTGGCCGTCCTGGTGATCTGCTCCGTTGCTGGTGTTTCCGCTGTTGCTCTCGTTGCCGGGGTTCCTCTTCGTTGATCCGTCGTCAAGCCTTCCACCTCTTTGATTTGGTCTGGCCTTTGGCTGTGCACTGAAAAGCCTCCACTAAGTCGCCGGGCTCGGGTGTTGGCGTGCTTTAGCCTCCGCTACACCAGGTCAGGCAAACGCTGTGCTTTCGACGCGGACCGGGGTTCGGGGTGCGGCCTGGGCCAGGAAAACGCTCTTTTGCACCAGCGAGTCCGGTTTGGGAGATGGCTACTGGTGGTCGTCTCCGTAACTCCGCATGCGCACCAGCGGCCCCGGTTCAGAGTTTGCTGCCTACAGCCGGCTCCTCTACGCCAGGAGACGCCGTGCCTTGTGCATCGGCGGGCCTGGATTGGGAATCGCCGAAGTCTGTCGTTCCGACGGGGGTCGCCTGTCAGGACCGTACGTCACGCCTCCCTGTCGGCCGGGTGCCCGCGCGTACGTTGGGTCAGCCCGGGTCAAGAGCTGCTCGGTGGGTGATCGGTGCCTGCCCAATCGCGTTTCTAAGCGGGCGTGAGTTCCCGAGTTGGCTTATCCGTGCCCTGCAGGACCACGCCTGTTGGTTGCGAGTCAGGAACCCGCGTGGCGTACGCCAGACTTGTTCTTTCCTCATTTCCTTGCAAGGCTACCTGCTTTGGCCGGGAATAGCCCAAACTCGACTCTGATACCCTGTAGCTGTCGAGGAAGCCAACCGACGCCGATCCTTTCTCGTCGTGTCCTTCTCGTCCTTCGGAGCAAACCGGGCTCGGGATCCTGAGTTGGCCTGTCCTTTCCGTTGCAGGACCACGCCTGTTGGTTGTGAGTCAGGAGTCAGAGTGCCGTGCGCCAGACTAATCCCTCCCGCACTTTCTTGCAAGGCTACCTGCCGGGGCAAGGAACCGGTCCAACTCGTCTCCTGTCGCCTAGGTCTTTCCACGGACTGATCTTTCCTTGTCTCGTTCGTTCTCCTTACGTTTGGCTGTTGGACTCTCCAAAGGCGGTCCTTCAACTCAAACAACACCGAATCCTTTTTAGAAACGCTCTAACACTTGAATGGCGGACTCTCCACAGGCGGTCCTCCAACTCAACGCTACAAGCTTCCTAAAAAGACTCGTCTCGAGCCGCTGCACTGGGCCTCCTTTTATACCCTCTGGAGCGCCCGTTAGTCCTCCTGGAATCTGCTCCACAGATCACGCCACTTTCCCGTTGGCGGGTTGCCGTTATTCCTGCTTCCAATATCACGCCACTTTCCCGTTGGCGGGCTGCCGTTACTCCTGTTTCCCAAGATCACGCCACTTTCCCGCTGGCAGGTGGCCGTCCGTGCGGCCGTTGCCCCTTTCCGTTCGGCCGCTGACCCCTGCTGTTGCTATGTGCCGCTGGCCTTCTTCGCCCCTGTTGCTCCTTCCTCCTTTGCTGCCCAGTCTTGTCCCCATCCTGAACACCGCGCGCGGGGCTCATGTGCTCACCGTTGCTCGCTGTTACGTTCCACGTTGATTCCGTCTTCCCACTGGGCGGTGTAACCTTGCATTTCCATTTGTCTGCTGGTGCTCCGGGAACCGTTACGTTCCACGTTGATTCCGTCTTCCCACTGGGCGATGTAACCTTGTCTTTCCATTCGTCTGCTGCTGCTCCGGGAACCGTTACGTTCCACGTTGATTTCATCTTCGTACTCGATGGTGAAACCCTGCCTCTCCCCGTTCGTATTGGCCCTTGGCCTATCTCCTGCGGCCACCTAATGATTGGCCACTGCTGACTTAGCGTGTGAGGAGACTAATTCTCCTCACATTCTATATTTAATTCTATCACAATTATTGCCAACAAGATCTAAGAGAGGTATTAATGAATTAGGAACGCTTTTATATATGGTTAGCTGGTTCCCCGGGCCATGATGATATAGTAACAATTGAAAATAAAATTATTGAATTAATTGATAACAACAACAAGCAACAAATAATAAATTCCAAATTGTTTGATGAAATAAAAAATACTGTGCACAAATTTAAAATCGGTTTTACAAGCCAAGAGCTACCTCTAAGAAAACATCGCTTACATTTAATAACTTATGATCTTCAAAATTTAATTGATACAATTACATTGGCTTAAATGGACGTTTTTAACACAAAGAAATTAAATATAGATGATATTTAAGAAATATATAAAACGAATCAAAACCTGTAGTAATCACGGATTTATTGGACGTTTCTGAATTCAAAATTGCTTTGCACAAAGAATTATTTGTAATCTATTTAAAATATCCCATTATAAAAATAGATGCGATACGTATTACGCAAGAGCTATTTCTCAGAATGCTGGAAAATTACTGTTAGGCAATCAGGTAGCAAAATGCGACAACTTTTTTTTATGAAATGAATAATTTCAAAAAAGAACTATTTAATAATTATTGTTGTAGGGTCAGGCAGCAGCCACACCGGTGTAATATAAATGTTTAAATATGTTAACGTAATGGTTGGTAATGTTTATTTATTAGGCTTAAGTTTATACAAAAGCTGGTTGATCGCAAGCCGACTCTCTCTCGGCCGCTCGACTCAACGGACTTTCTTTAGAACGTTTTAGCTCGGCAATGTCTAGGTCGGGCCGCCCTCTCCACTTGCGAGAGCTTTAGCTCGAGGTGACTTGTCGGGCTGCCCTCTCTGTGTATATTACTTTCGTCCCTGCATGCACCATAAGCTGGTCTATCTGCGGATCTTCCGGCTTCATCTGCATGCAGAAATTAACATTTTTTTATAACGTCATATTAAAAACAAATTCGTCATTTACTTACGGCATTGAAAACGCTCAATGACCAAACAATTGTGTTCTAAGCAAAGACGGTGAAAAATCAATTTGTAATAAATTAAGAGAAAAAATAAACAAATAGATATAATTTAGGAAGGTGCTATTTCCGGGCCAGGGTATTTCCGGGTTGTCGGGCCAGGCAGCAGCCAGGCTTTTAATGTTTATGTTTAAATAATGTTTATGTAATGTTTAGTGCAATGCTTAGTGTAATGTTTATTTATTAGGCTTAAGTTTGTACAAAAGCTTAGTTGATCGCAAGCCGACTCTCTCTCGGCCGCTCGACTCAACGGGCTTTCTATAGAAAGTTTTAGGTCGCAGTGTTTAGGTTAGGCCGCCCTCTCCATTATCCTCTCCATCTGCATGCAGGAATAAACATTTGTAACGTTCAAAATTCAAAATTAAAAACGGCGTTTTATTTTACTGGCATTGAAAACCCTAAATGACCATACAAGGGTCTTATTTAATAACATTCAATGGCACCACAATAATTAATATTGTATCATATTCAAACGTAGATAATAAAATATTAGTAATATTAGTATTATTATAATTAATAATTATTATAATTATTATTATTATAACTATTATAATTAATTAATATTAGTATTAGTATTAGTAAAATATTTTTTCCTTGCCCCCGTTTTTTTGTTGTTTATTCTTCTACTTTACTAACCAATTATTTTATTTTACTAACCCTTTTATTTTTAATTTATTTTCTAATAGAAGATTTTATTCCCTTTAATACTCCTGTATTTTTCCCATTTTTTTTGTTTGTAATACTAACTTTGCTAGCCCTTTTTTTTTTTTTTTTAATAAAATTTGTTTTTCCTTTTAATACTACCTGTATTAACCCTTTATATATATATTTTTTTTTTTTTTTTTTTTTGCTCTTTGCTCCTTTTTTTTTATTTATATTTTCAGTTTCTTTTTTTTCTTTCATATTTATTCAGTTTTTTTTCTTCTGTTTTTTTTTTTCACTCTTTCTTACTACTCTCACCCCTTTGGCGCCTCCTCTCACCCGGAAGCATGTGGCACCCACCTGTGCCAGGATGCACCACCGTCTCGTCAACTCGGCCTTTATTCTTGCGCCAAGCTCCGGCGGACAACTGGCCTCCGGCCCCTCTCGCCCGCCTCCGTCTGATGCCTGCCGCTCCGGCACCGGCCTTGCCGGCCGTTTCTCCGGGCATAACCTGACCAGCGCAGGCCTCCGCGGCTCCGGCCACAACCATGGCCCCTTCTCCCATGGCTGCCTCTCTCTGCTCCTGTTGCGGAGGGGGGGGTAGGGGGCACCGCAGGCCATGGCGTCGCCTGCCGGACCCTCTTCTGACTCGGGGCCGCCTTACATGGCTTCTCCTCCGCCCTTTCCGCTCTTCGGCGTGGCGTCGGCGGTATCTTCGACTTCCACTACGCTGACTGCCGCTCCCTGCCGGCGGCAGCCCTTCTCCTGGCCTTTTCCACTGTTTTTCGTGTCCGCCGCTGCCGTGCCGTTCTCGCTCTCGCTACCACCATCGCCCTCATGCGTCCATCGATGCGTCGTTGCCTTGCTTCCTTGGTGCTCCTCCGTCGCATTTGCTCTATCACCCTGACACGAGCCCTCTCCATGTCCTCCGTGGCTTTTATTATTTCCAGCCGCCGGCGGTCCCGCTCTACGCGCAGGTGCAGGCCTAACTCATCGCTCCGGCGCCGCCGCTCCACCTCGACGGACCCGACCGGTATGCTTCCTCCTCCTCCTGCAGCCCGCCGGATCATCCATTCCGACCTCGGCTTCTTGGCGTCCCAGGAAGGATCGCCGACGATTTCTATATCATTCTCGTCCGACGACACTAGTATGGAGGCACTCGTATTGCTGGACATTATTGCGGCTGCTTGTTGACTTCGAATACGCCGAACATCTCCCACGTCTCCACTTATAGAGCGAATCCATTTCCCGTTGCTGGAAATGTCCCGCTAATGCTCCCGTTACTTGCTCTCCTCCTCTTTGTGTGGTTTTTTTTTTTTTTTTTTCCGTGTGCCCGTTATGCGGATTTGATGTATTTATCTCGCTTTTGTCATTCCTTTGCTGTTTCCTCCGTGTCTTGACCCTTCAGCTCGCTAACATGGGCTCTCTTCTCCCTCTTTGTCCTGCCGTGTCGTAACGTGGCAATTACTGGGGACACGAAATCCACTACCGTATATGGCCCGTCATACCGAGGCGCCAGTTTTCGCCGCGAATCCTTCAGCTGCCCTTGATAGGTGGTGCTCCTTTGCCCACACTGTTTCACCGACCTTTGGGCTCCACTTCCGCCTTCTCAAGTTGTAATGTCGCACCTGGTCCTGGGCAGCTCGCTCCATATTCCTCCGCACTATCTCGAATGTTTCCTTAAGTTTCGCCGCGTTCTCCGTGGGTGTTCCTTGTTTAGCTCCCGTGCCCAACACATTCTCATCGAACAGGGCTCGCGGCATCCTTAGCTCCCTGCCCTGCGTTATAAAACACGGCGAGTACCCCGTGGATACCGAGACTGCGGAATTTACCGCCAACATTAGCTCCGGCCAGTGTTCGTCCCACTTCCTTTGTTCTTTCCCAGCGAACTGGGCGATCATTGTTTTTACCGTCCTGTTCGCTCTTTCCGTGTGATTCTCCTGCGGCGTATATGGTGCACTGAACTGATGGAGTACGCCGAGTTCTCCGAGGAATTTCTTGAAGCTGTGACTGGTGAACTGCACCCTGTTGTCTGTTATTATTATTTTCGGTACTCCATACCGTGCGACAATTCTCTCCCTAAATGCCTTCTGTAGCGCCTCGGTTGTTGCTTTTCGAAGAGGCACTATCTCCGTCCATTTCGAAAATCGATCGATTATCACCAGAATCGTCGTATTGCCGTGTTTCGACCTGGGCAGTGGGCCAACGAAATCCGCACACACCGTCGCCCATGGCTCCTCCGGAACCTGTGTCAGCATTTGCCCGGCCGTCTGCATCTGACTCGGCTTGTACTTCAGGCACGTCTCGCATCTCCTGACGTATTTCCGGATGTCTCTCTGCATCCCTGGCCAGAAATACCGGGCGGCCACTCTGGCTATGGTTTTCCTTACGCCCAAGTGTCCCGCCGTTGGTGCGTCATGATTTTCCTTGAGGACCTGCTGCCTCATCTCCATCGGCACGCACAGCTTCCATGACGCCACTTCCTCTCTTCCGGCTCTATGCGGGACGTGGCGGTAGATCAAGCCGCCCTCTTCCACGTAATCCGGGAACTTTTGTGGGCTTGTTGTCATCTTTTTCTTCAATGCGCTTATCCACCCGCATTCTTTGGCGACCACCTCCATGGCTTTTCTTAATTTTTCCACTACCGGCTGGCGGGACAGCGCGTCCGCAACCACGTTGAGCTTCCCCTTACGGTAGCTGATGACGTAGTCATACTGCTGCAGCTCGAACACCCACCTCGCTATTCTCCCAAGTGGGCTCTCGATATTATTAAGCCACTTCAACGCCATGTGGTCCGTGATCATGTCGAACTGGTACCCCTCCAGGTAGGGCCTCATTTGCCTTATCGCCCTTACTATGGCCAGGCACTCCTTTTCCGTTGCGGAGTAATTTTTTTCAGCTCCAATCAGCGTTCGACTGGCGTATGCGATCACTCGTTCGCCCTCCTCGGTGTCCTGGGTCAGGACCGCCCCGACGCCGTAGTCGCTGGCGTCCGTTTGCAGCACGAATTTTCTCTCGAAGTCTGGGCACGCTAGCACTGGATCCTCCGCCAGCCGTGACTTTAAAGACTCAAAGGCCTCTTGGTGCTTGGTTGTCCATTCCCACTTTGTTTCTTTTCGAAGAAGATCGTTCAGCGGCTTCGCTATTCCTGCGAAATCTGGGACGAAACGCCGATACCACGATGCCATCCCTATGAACTGGCGCACTCCCTTGACGTTCGTCGGGGGTTGTAGCTCTGTAATCGCGGCAACCTTTCCCGGATCCATTCCGATCCCTTGGCTTGTTATCCGGTGGCCCAGGTAGAGCAGCTCCTGCCTGAAGAAATGACACTTTTCCGTATTTATCCGCAGGTTTGCCGCTCTCAACCTCCTGAATACCTCTTGTAGATCACTATGATGTCATCCTGATACGCGAATGCGTGTGGAGCCATATCCGGGCCTATGACCTGGTCCAGGGCCCTCTGAAACGTTGCCGAGGCTGAGTGCAACCCAAAAGGCATCACTTTTCATTGGTATAGACCCTTCCCTGGAACGGTGAAGGCGGTGAATTTCCTGCTGCTTTCCTTTAGGGTATCTACCAATACCAATCCTTCAAATGAAATTCGGAAATGAAATTTATGCGTGGCATCGGATACGCATCCTTTACTGATTTCGCATTGATTTGTCGGAAATCCACGCACATCCTCCATTGCCCCGTTTTCTTCTTCACCATTACGATGGGTGAACTGTACGTGCTATTTGAGGGCTCGATGCATACCTTTTCCAGCAATTCCTCCACCTTTGAGTTTATCTCCCCCTGAATCTTTGGATTTTTGGGGTAATACCGTTGTTTTATGGGAATGTCGTCCTTCATCGTGATCCTCTGCTGCGTTATGTTCGATCAGCCCTTCTGGCCTGCGAACGCCTCCAGTTCTCTTTCGATGAATCTTTTAACTCGTTTCTCTTCCCATTTTTCTGGGCATCCGGCTACCGCTACGGACAGTCTATCCTCCAGACAGCCGGCCCATCTTTTCCTTTTGGGTATCGAAATCCGGTGGCCTGCGCACGTCACTGTTGTGCCAAACTCACTGAGGAAATCCCATCCTAACACCAGATTGTCCTCCATGCCTGGCATCACCAGCAGGTTTAGGGTATTTGTCCGATCGCCGAAACTTATCCTTGCTTGGAGCACGGCGCGTGTCTCCGTATGGCTTCCGTTAGCCAGCTTCACTCGTCTCCTTGTTCCGATTCGTTGCCCGGTGACCTCCGGCCTCTCCGCTAATTCTTCGGAAATAAAACTCGCCGTCGCTCCTGTGTCCAGCATGGCCTTTATCTCCGTGCCCTCGACATCGATGGTTGCCGTCAGCTGCTGCTCCTCCTCGGATAGTCCTCCTATTAGTTTTGAGAGGCAGCACCGTGCGATCCCGGCTCTCCTCCCTGTTGCTGAGACCGCTGCGCGTTTCCGCCCTCTGGCAGCATTCCGTGCTCCTTACCCCTATTGCGCCGCACATCTTGCAGAACACAATTCGTGGGTTCCTGCATCCGCTGGCCCAATGGCCCATGGCACCGCATCTGTTGCATGCTTGTGCCGCGTTTTCCACAGAACCCTGCCTTGGCCCTGCTGCCCACTGCTGATTAGGCTGTTGCGGAGCCGACCTATGCTGGTTCGTGCTGTTCTGTCGCTCCGGAGGGCCTTTGCCCGGCTCCTCTCTTTGCCACCTTGGTGCCCATTGTGTGTTTTAGACGGCCTGGTGGTGGAACTCGTCCCGTTGCCCTTTTCGGGTCCATTGGTCCCTCTGGTCCCTCTGCCACCTCTCGTTTACGGGCGGCTGACTGTGGCTCCACCTTTGTTCTGTGGCCACTTGCCTGTTAAATGCCTCTTTCTACTGCGCTAATTCCTCAAACTCCTCTGCTAGGCCCATCACCTCCTCTAAAGACGCGCAGGCCTTATGAACATTTTCATCCTTGGCATGCAGTTTTCGACGAGCCTCTCGATTACTTCTTTCGTGGTTTTCCCTAATGGTTTCATTAGTGACTGAAGGTCCACCATGTACTCTTTCAAAGGCTCTCCGCGACGCTGCTTCCGTTGGCAAACTTGGTCCGCCAACTTTTCGAAGTATCCTTTCCGCAGAAAAAAATTCTCGAAGCTTGTCTTGAACCTCGCCCATGTTGGCCATTCTTCGTCGTTCATGATGAACCATATTTGGGCCCTGCCCTGCAGTAGTTCTGGCATGGCTCTGGGGATCGTGTTTATGTCTAATCCGTATGTCTTTGCGGACCACGTTACTCGGTCCAGGAACTCTAACGGGTCCCCTGTGCCGTCGAAACGAAACGACCAGTCTCGGACCTGTCTGGCTACTTTGGCGTAATCCACCGGGGCCGGAACATACTTTCTTGATTGCGGCTCTATGCTCCTTCCCATTCTTGGGTCTGGTACCGCCAGGCTCTCTATAAACTTCTCGGTTTTGCTGGCTGCTCTCTGCCTGGGGGTTGATCTTTGTCCAAACCTTTCCTCTAGGCCGTGCGTTAACGCCAGTACCTCCTCTTCCTTGGATTCGTCGACCCACCTCGCCACTGAGGATCTCATCGCTTCCACAGTCCCGTCTGCTGGTAGACCGAGCTCTCTACACACTTCGCTCAGCTCCTCCTTTCTCAATGTGTAGATCCAATTCTTTTTTCCCATCCTTCTCTGCTATGTTATTTCTAGACTCAAACGCATTCACGTAGTTTGGGCGCCAGGTGTAACGAACTATTTTCTTTGCTTCCGCTCGCCACAGTATGCCGCGGCTAGCTCACAGAGTCTGCGGGTTAGTTCCACCGAAGTTATAGTCGACGTGATTGCCCGAGCCCAGAAATAATACAAATAGCTTTACTTTGTGCAGTCTCTTTATTTGCTGCTCTTTCTGCTTACAATGATGGTTTACGCGGGTTCCCGAGAATGGGCCCCACTCCTAATGTCCGTGACCCTTGGTGTCTCCTTTGGCCGTCCTGGTGGTCTGCTCCGTTGCTGGTGTTTCCGCTGTTGGTCTCGTTGCCGGGGTTCCTCTTTGTTGTTCCGTCGTCAAGCCTTCCACCTCTTTGTCTTGGTCCGGTCTGGCCTTCGGCTGCGCACTGAAAAGCCACCACTAAGTCGCCGCGCCTACGCGCTGTACTGCCGGGCTCGGGAGTTGGCGGGCTGTAGCCTCCGCTACACCAGGATAAACGCCGTGCTTTGCGCGCCAGCGACACTGGTTCGGGAGATAGCTACTGACTGTCGCCTCTGCAACACCAGGGCGATACGCCGTGCATGCGCACCGGCGGACCTGGTTCGGAGTGTGCGGCCTACAGTAGGCTCCGCTACGCCAGGAAAACGCCGTGCTTTTCGCACCGGCGAGTCCGGTTCGGGAGATGGCTACTGGTGGTCGTCTCCATAACCCGCATGCGCACCAGCGGCCCCGGTTCAGAGTTTGCTGCCTACAGCCGGCTCCTCTACGCCAGGAAACGCCGTGCCTTGTCGCATCGGCGGGCCTGGATTGGGAATCGCCGAAGTCTTGTCAGTTCCGACGGGGTCGGAAGTCGCCTGTCCAGGACCGTACGTCACGCCTCCCTGTCGGCCGGGTGACCACCGCGCGTACGCGTCAATGGGTCAGCCCGGGTCAAGAGCTGCTCGGTGGGTGTTCGGTGCCTCCCCGATCGCGTTTCTAAGCGGGCGTGAATTCCCGAGTTGGCTTATCCGTGCCCTGCAGGACCACGCCTGTTGGTTGCGAGTCAGGAATCCGCGTGGCGTACGCCAGACTTATTCTTTCCTCACTTCCTTGCAAGGCTACCTGCTTTGACCGGGAATAGCCCAACTCGACTCTGATACCCTGTAGCTGTCGAGGAAACCAACCGACACCGATCCTTTCTCGTCCTGTCCTTCTCGTCCTCCGGAGCAAACCGGGCTCGGGATCCTGAGTTGGCCTGTCCTTTCCGTTGCAGGACCACGCCTGTTGCTTGTGAGTCAGGAGTCAGAGTGGCGTGCGCCAGACTTATCCTTCCCGCACTTCCTTGCAAGGCTACCTGCCGGGGCCAGGAACCGGTCCAACTCGTCTCCTGTCGCCTAGGTCTTTCCACGGAACTGTCCCTGTACTGATCCTGCCTTGTCTCGTTCGTTCTCCTCACGTTTGGCTGTTGGACTCTCCAAAGGCGGTCCATCAACTCAAACAACACCGAGTCCTTTTAGAAACGCTCTAACACTTGAATGGCGGACTCTCCACAGGCGGTCCTCCAACTCAACGGTACAAGCTTCCTAAAAAGACTCGTCTCGAGCCGCTCCAATGGGCCTCCTTTTATACCCTCTGGAGCGCCCGTTAATCCTCCTGGATTCTGCTCCACAGATCACGCCACTTTCCCGTTGTCGGGCTGCCGTTACTCCTGCTTCCAATATCACGCCACTTTCCCGTTGGCGGGCTGCCGTTACTCCTGCTTCTAAGATCACGCCACTTTCCCGCTGGCAGGTGGCCGTCCGTGCGGCCGTTGCCCCTTTCCGTTCGGCCGCTGACCCCTGCTGTTGCTATGCGAAGTGCCGCTGGCCTTCTTCGCCTCCCCTGTTGCTCCTTCCTCCTTTGCTGCTACCAGTCTTGTCGCCCATCCTGAACACCGCTGCGCGGCGAGGCTCATGTGCTCACCGTTGCCTCGCTGTTACGTTCCACGTTGATTCCGTCTTCCTACTGGGCGGTGTAACCTTGCATTTCCATTTGTCTGCTGGTGCTCCGGGAACCGTTACGTTCCACGTTGATTCCGTCTTCCCAGTGGGCAATGTAACCTTGTCTTTCCATTCGTCTGCTGCTGCTCCGGGAACCGTTACGTTCCACGTTGATTCCGTCTTCGTACTCGATGGTGAAACCCTACCCCTCCCCGTTCGTATTGGTCCTTGGCCTATCTCCTGCGGCCACCTAATGATTGGCCACTGCTGTCTTAGCGTGTGAGGAGACTAATTCTCCTCACATTCTATATTTAATTCTATCACAATTATTGCCAACAAGATCTAAGAGAGGTATTAATGAATTAGGAACGCTTTTATATATGGTTAGCTGGTACCCCCGGGCCATGATGATATAGTAACAATTGAAAATAAAATTATTGAATTAATTGATAACAACAACAAGCAACAAATAATAAATTCCAAATTGTTTGATGAAATAAAAATACTGTGCACAAATTTAAAATCGGTTTTTACAAGCCAAGAGCTACCTCTAAGAAAACATCGCTTACATTTAATAACTTAAGATCTTCAAAATTTAATTGATACAATTACATTGGCTTAAATGGACGTTTTTAACACAAAGAAATTAAATATAGATGATATTTAAGAAATATATAAAACGAATCAAAACCTGTAGTAATCACGGATTTATTGGACGTTTCTGAATTCAAAATTGCTTTGCACAAAGAATTATTTGTAATCTATTTAAAATATCCCATTATAAAAAATAGATGCGATACGTATTACGCAAGAGCTATTTCTCAGAATGCTGGAAAATTACTGTTAGGCAATCAGGTAGCAAAATGCGACAACTTTTTTTATGAAATGAATAATTTCAAAAAAGAACTATTTAATAATTATTGTTGTAGGGTCAGGCAGCAGCCCACCGGTGTAATATAAATGTTTAAATATGTTAACGTAATGGTTGGTAATGTTTATTTATTAGGCTTAAGTTTATACAAAAGCTGGTTGATCGCAAGCCGACTCTCTCTCGGCCGCTCGACTCAACGGACTTTCTTTAGAACGTTTTAGCTCGGCAATGTCTAGGTCGGGCCGCCCTCTCCACTTGCGAGAGCTTTAGCTCGAGGTGACTTGTCGGGCTGCCCTCTCTGTGTATATTACTTTCGTCCCTGCATGCACCATAAGCTGGTCTATCTGCGGATCTTCCGGCTTCATCTGCATGCAGAAATTAACATTTTTTTATAACGTCATATTAAAAACAAATTCGTCATTTACTTACGGCATTGAAAACGCTCAATGACCAAACAATTGTGTTCTAAGCAAAGACGGTGAAAAATCAATTTGTAATAAATTAAAGAAAAAAATAAACAAATAGATATAATTTAGGAAGGTGCTATTTCCGGGCCAGGGTATTTCCGGGTTGTCGGGCCAGGCAGCAGCCAGGCTTTTAATGTTTATGTTTAAATAATGTTTATGTAATGTTTAGTGCAATGCTTAGTGTAATGTTTATTTATTAGGCTTAAGTTTGTACAAAGCTTAGTTGATCGCAAGCCGACTCTCTCTCGGCCGCTCGACTCAACGGGCTTTCTATAGAAAGTTTTAGGTCGCAGTGTTTAGGTTAGGCCGCCCTCTCCATTATCCTCTCCATCTGCATGCAGGAATAAACATTTGTAACGTTCAAAATTCAAAATTAAAAACGGCGTTTTATTTTACTGGCATTGAAAACCCTAAATGACCATACAAGGGTCTTATTTAATAACATTCAATGGCACCACAATAATTAATAATGTATCATATTCAAACGTAGATAATAAAATATTAGTAATATTAGTATTATTATAATTAATAATTATTATAATTATTATTATTATAACTATTATAATTAATTAATATTAGTATTAGTATTAGTAAAATATTTTTTCCTTGCCCCCGTTTTTTTGTTGTTTATTCTTCTACTTTACTAACCAATTATTTTATTTTACTAACCCTTTTATTTTTAATTTATTTTCTAATAGAAGATTTTATTCCCCTTTAATACTCCCTGTATTAACCCTTTATATATTTTTCCCATTTTTTTTTGTTTGTAATACTAACTTTGCTAGCCCTTTTTTTTTTTTTTTTTAATAAAATTTGTTTTTCCTTTTAATACTACCTGTATTAACCCTTTATATATATATGTTTTTTTTTTTTTTTTTTTTTGCTCTTTGCTCCTTTTTTTTTTTTATTTATATTTATTCAGTTTCTTTTTTTTTTCTTTCATATTTATTCAGTTTTTTTTCTTCTGTTTTTTTTTTCACTCTTTCTTACTACTCTCACCCCTTTGGCGCCTCCTCTCACCCGGAAGCATGTGGCACCCACCTGTGCCAGGATGCACCACCGTCTCGTCAACTCGGCCTTTATTCTTGCGCCAAGCTCCGGCGGACAACTGGCCTCCGGCCCCTCTCGCCCGCCTCCGTCTGATGCCTGCCGCTCCGGCACCGGCCTTGCCGGCCGTTTCTCCGGGCATAACCTGACCAGCGCAGGCCTCCGCGGCTCCGGCCACAACCATGGCCCCTTCTCCCATGGCTGCTCCTCTCTCTGCTCCTGTTGCGGACGTGGGGTAGGGGGCACCGCAGGCCATGGCGTCGCCTGCCGGACCCTCTTCTGACTCGGGGCCGCCTTACATGGCTTCTCCTCCGCCCTTTCCGCTCTTCGGCGTGGCGTCGGCGGTATCTTCGACTTTCACTACGCTGACTGCCGCTCCTGCCGGCGGCAGCCCTTCTCCTGGCCTTTTCCACTGTTTTCGTGTCCGCCGCTGCCGTGCCGTTCTCGCTCTCGCTACCACCATCGCCCTCATGCGTCCATCGATGCGTCGTTGCCTTGCTTCCTTGGTGCTCCTCCGTCGCATTTGCTCTATCACCCTGACACGAGCCCTCTCCATGTCCTCCGTGGCTTTTATTATTTCCAGCCGCCGGCGGTCCCGCTCTACGCGCAGGTGCAGGCCTAACTCATCGATCCGGCGCCGCCGCTCCACCTCGACGGACCCGACCGGTATGCTTCCTCCTCCTCCTGCAGCCCGCCGGATCATCCATTCCGACCTCGCCTTCTTGGCGTCCCAGGAAGGATCGCCGACGATTTCTATATCATTCTCGTCCGACGACACTAGTATGGAGGCACTCGTATTGCTGGACATTATTGCGGCTGCTTGTTGACTTCGAATACGCCGAACATCTCCCACGTCTCCACTTATAGAGCGAATCCATTTCCCGTTGCTGGAAATGTCCCGCTAATGCTCCCGTTACTTGCTCTCCTCCTCTTTGTGTGGTTTTTTTTTTTTCCGTGTGCCCGTTATGCGGATTTGATGTATTTATCTCGCTTTTGTCATTCCTTTGCTGTTTCCTCCGTGTCTTGACCCTTCAGCTCGCTAACATGGGCTCCCTTCTCCCTCTTTGTCCTGCCGTGTCGTAACGTGGCAATTACTGGGGACACGAAATCCACTACCGTATATGGCCCGTCATACCGAGGCGCCAGTTTCGCCGCGAATCCTTCAGCTGCCCTTGATAGGTGGTGCTCCTTTGCCCACACTGTTTCACCGACCTTTGGGCTCCACTTCCGCCTTCTCAAGTTGTAATGTCGCGCCTGGTCCTGGGCAGCTCGCTCCATATTCCTCCGCACTATCTCGAATGTTTCCTTAAGTTTCGCCGCGTTCTCCGTGGGTGTTCCTTGTTTAGCTCCCGTGCCCAACACATTCTCATCGAACAGGGCTCGCGGCATCCTTAGCTCCCTGCCCTGCGTTATAAAACACGGCGAGTACCCCGTGGATACCGAGACTGCGGAATTTACCGCCAACATTAGCTCCGGCCAGTGTTCGTCCCACTTCCTTTGTTCTTTCCCAGCGAACTGGGCGATCATTGTTTTTACCGTCCTGTTCGCTCTTTCCGTGTGATTCTCCTGCGGCGTATATGGTGCACTGAACTGATGGAGTACGCCGAGTTCTCCGAGGAATTTCTTGAAGCTGTGACTGGTGAACTGCACCCTGTTGTCCGTTATTATTATTTTCGGTACTCCATACCGTGCGACAATTCTCTCCCTAAATGCCTTCTGTAGCGCCTCGGTTGTTGCTTTTCGAAGAGGCACTATCTCCGTCCATTTCGAAAATCGATCGATTATCACCAGAATCGTCGTATTGCCGTGTTTCGACCTGGGCAGTGGGCCTACGAAATCCGCACACACCGTCGCCCATGGCTCCTCCGGAACCTGTGTCAGCATTTGCCCGGCCGTCTGCATCTGACTCGGCTTGTACTTCAGGCACGTCTCGCATCTCCTGACGTATTTCCGGATGTCTCTCTGCATCCCTGGCCAGAAATACCGGGCGGCCACTCTGGCTATGGTTTTCCTTACGCCCAAGTGTCCCGCCGTTGGTGCGTCATGATTTTCCTTGAGGACCTGCTGCCTCATCTCCATCGGCACGCACAGCTTCCATGACGCCACTTCCTCTCTTCCGGCTCTATGCGGGACGTGGCGGTAGATCAAGCCGCCCTCTTCCACGTAATCCGGGAACTTTTGTGGGCTTGTTGTCATCTTTTTCTTCAATGCGCTTATCCACCCGCATTCTTTGGCGACCACCTCCATGGCTTTTCTTAATTTTTCCACTACCGGCTGGCGGGACAGCGCGTCCGCAACCACGTTGAGCTTCCCCTTACGGTAGCTGATGACGTAGTCATACTGCTGCAGCTCGAACACCCACCTCGCTATTCTCCCAAGTGGGCTCTCGATATTATTAAGCCACTTCAACGCCATGTGGTCCGTGATCATGTCGAACTGGTACCCCTCCAGGTAGGGCCTCATTTGCCTTATCGCCCTTACTATGGCCAGGCACTCCTTTTCCGTTGCGGAGTAATTTTTCAGCTCCAATCAGCGTTCGACTGGCGTATGCGATCACTCGTTCGCCCTCCTCGGTGTCCTGGGTCAGGACCGCCCCGACGCCGTAGTCGCTGGCGTCCGTTTGCAGCACGAATTTTCTCTCGAAGTCTGGGCACGCTAGCACTGGATCCTCCGCCAGCCGTGACTTTAAAGACTCAAAGGCCTCTTGGTGCTTGGTTGTCCATTCCCACTTTGTTTCTTTTCGAAGAAGATCGTTCAGCGGCTTCGCTATTCCTGCGAAATCTGGGACGAAACGCCGATACCACGATGCCATCCCTATGAACTGTTCGTCGGGGGTTGTAGCTCTGTAATCGCGGCAACCTTTCCCGGATCCATTCCGATCCCTTGGCTTGTTATCCGGTGGCCCAGGTAGAGCAGCTCCTGCCTGAAGAAATGACACTTTTCCGTATTTATCCGCAGGTTTGCCGCTCTCAACCTCCTGAATACCTCTTGTAGATTCCGCATATGCTCCTCCTTGGTGCGTCCGATCACTATGATGTCATCCTGATACGCGAATGCGTGTGGAGCCATATCCGGGCCTATGACCTGGTCCAGGGCCCTCTGAAACGTTGCCGAGGCTGAGTGCAACCCAAAAGGCATCACTTTTCATTGGTATAGACCCTTCCCTGGAACGGTGAAGGCGGTGAATTTCCTGCTGCTTTCCTTTAGGGTATCTACCAATACCAATCCTTCAAATGAAATTCCGAAATGAAATTTATGCGTGGCATCGGATACGCATCCTTTACTGATTTCGCATTGATTTGTCGGAAATCCACGCACATCCTCCATTGCCCCGTTTTCTTCTTCACCATTACGATGGGTGAACTGTACGTGCTATTTGAGGGCTCGATGCATACCTTTTCCAGCAATTCCTCCACCTTTGAGTTTATCTCCCCCTGAATCTTTGGATTTTTGGGGTAATACCGTTGTTTTATGGGAATGTCGTCCTTCATCGTGATCCTCTGCTGCGTTATGTTCGATCAGCCCTTCTGGCCTGCGAACGCCTCCAGTTCTCTTTCGATGAATCTTTTAACTCGTTTCTCTTCCCATTTTTCTGGGCATCCGGCTACCGCTACGGACAGTCTATCCTCCAGACAGCCGGCCCATCTTTTCCTTTGTGGGTATCGAAATCCGGTGGCCTGCGCACGTCACTGTTGTGCCAAACTCACTGAGGAAATCCCATCCTAACACCAGATTGTCCTCCATGCCTGGCATCACCAGCAGGTTTAGGGTATTTGTCCGATCGCCGAAACTTATCCTTGCTTGGAGCACGGCGCGTGTCTCCGTATGGCTTCCGTTAGCCAGCTTCACTCGTCTCCTTGTTCCGATTCGTTGCCCGGTGACCTCCGGCCTCTCCGCTAATTCTTCGGAAATAAAACTCGCCGTCGCTCCTGTGTCCAGCATGGCCTTTATCTCCGTGCCCTCGACATCGATGGTTGCCGTCAGCTGCTGCTCCTCCTCGGATAGTCCTCCTATTAGTTTTGAGAGGCAGCACCGTGCGATCCCGGCTCTCCTCCCTGTTGCTGAGACCGCTGCGCGTTTCCCGCCCTCTGGCAGCATTCCGTGCTCCTTACCCCTATTGCGCCGCACATCTTGCAGAACACAATTCGTGGGTTCCTGCATCCGCTGGCCCAATGGCCCATGGCACCGCATCTGTTGCATGCTTGTGCCGCGTTTTCCACAGAACCCTGCCTTGGCCCTGCTGCCCACTGCTGATTAGGCTGTTGCGGAGCCGACCTATGCTGGGTCGCAGGGCATCTCGGCATCCAACTTTGGTTCGTGCTGTTCTGTCGCTCCGGAGGGCCTTTGCCCGGCTCCTCTCTTTGCCACCTTGGTGCCCATTGTGTGTTTTAGACGGCCTGGTGGTGGAACTCGTCCCGTTGCCCTTTTCGGGTCCATTGGTCCCTCTGGTCCCTCTGCCACCTCTCGTTTACGGGCGGCTGACTGTGGCTCCACCTTTGTTCTGTGGCCACTTGCCTGTTAAATGCCTCTTTCTACTGCGCTAATTCCTCAAACTCCTCTGCTAGGCCCATCACCTCCTCTAAAGACGCGCAGGCCTTATGAACATTTTCATCCTTGGCATGCAGTTTTCGACGAGCCTCTCGATTACTTCTTTCGTGGTTTTCCCTAATGGTTTCATTAGTGACTGAAGGTCCACCATGTACTCTTTGAAAGGCTCTCCGCGACGCTGCTTCCGTTGGCAAACTTGGTCCGCCAACTTTTCGAAGTATCCTTTCCGCAGAAAAAAATTCTCGAAGCTTGCCTTGAACCTCGCCCATGTTGGCCATTCTTCGTCGTTCATGATGAACCATATTTGGGCCCTGCCCTGCAGTAGTTCTGGCATGGCTCTGGGGATCGTGTTTATGTCTAATCCGTATGTCTTTGCGGACCACGTTACTCGGTCCAGGAACTCTAACGGGTCCCCTGTGCCGTCGAAACGAAACGACCAGTCTCGGACCTGTCTGGCTACTTTGGCGTAATCCACCGGGGCCGGAACATACTTTCTTGATTGCGGCTCTATGCTCCTTCCCATTCTTGGGTCTGGTACCGCCAGGCTCTCTATAAACTTCTCGGTTTCGCTGGCTGCTCTCTGCCTGGGGGTTGATCTTTGTCCAAACCTTTCCTCTAGGCCGTGCGTTAACGCCAGTACCTCCTCTTCCTTGGATTCGTCGACCCACCTCGCCACTGAGGATCTCATCGCTTCCACAGTCCCGTCTGCTGGTAGACCGAGCTCTCTACACACTTCGCTCAGCTCCTCCTTTCTCAATGTGTAGATCCAATTCTTTTTTCCCATCCTTCTCTGCTATGTTATTTCTAGACTCAAACGCATTCACGTAGTTTGGGCGCCAGGTGTAACGAACTATTTTCTTTGCTTCCGCTCGCCACAGTATGCCGCGGCTAGCTCACAGAGTCTGCGGGTTAGTTCCACCGAAGTTATAGTCGACGTGATTGCCCGAGCCCAGAAATAATACAAATAGCTTTACTTTGTGCAGTCTCTTTATTTGCTGCTCTTTCTGCTTACAATGATGGTTTACGCGGGTTCCCGAGAATGGGCCCCACTCCTAATGTCCGTGACCCTTGGTGTCTCCTTTGGCCGTCCTGGTGGTCTGCTCCGTTGCTGGTGTTTCCGCTGTTGGTCTCGTTGCCGGGGTTCCTCTTTGTTGTTCCGTCGTCAAGCCTTACACCTCTTTGTCTTGGTCCGGTCTGGCCTTCGGCTGCGCACTGAAAAGCCACCACTAAGTCGCCGCGCCTACGCGCTGTACTGCCGGGCTCGGGAGTTGGCGGGCTGTAGCCTCCGCTACACCAGGATAAACGCCGTGCTTTGCGCGCCAGCGACACTGGTTCGGGAGATAGCTACTGACTGTCGCCTCTGCAACACCAGGGCGATACGCCGTGCATGCGCACCGGCGGACCTGGTTCGGAGTGTGCGGCCTACAGTAGGCTCCGCTACGCCAGGAAAACGCCGTGCTTTTCGCACCGGCGAGTCCGGTTCGGGAGATGGCTACTGGTGGTCGTCTCCATAACCCGCATGCGCACCAGCGGCCCCGGTTCAGAGTTTGCTGCCTACAGCCGGCTCCTCTACGCCAGGAAACGCCGTGCCTTGTCGCATCGGCGGGCCTGGATGGGAATCGCCGAAGTCTTGTCAGTTCCGACGGGGTCGGAAGTCGCCTGTCCAGGACCGTACGTCACGCCTCCCTGTCGGCCGGGTGACCACCGCGCGTACGCGTCAATGGGTCAGCCCGGGTCAAGAGCTGCTCGGTGGGTGTTCGGTGCCTCCCCGATCGCGTTTCTAAGCGGGCGTGAATTCCCGAGTTGGCTTATCCGTGCCCTGCAGGACCACGCCTGTTAGTTGCGAGTCAGGAATCCGCGTGGCGTACGCCAGACTTATTCTTTCCTCGCTTCCTTGCAAGGCTACCTGCTTTGACCGGGAATAGCCCAACTCGAATCTGATACCCTGTAGCTGTCGAGGAAACCAACCGACACCGATCCTTTCTCGTCCTGTCCTTCTCGTCCTCCGGAGCAAACCGGGCTCGGGATCCTGAGTTGGCCTGTCCTTTCCGTTGCAGGACCACGCCTGTTGCTTGTGAGTCAGGAGTCAGAGTGGCGTGCGCCAGACTTATCCTTCCCGCACTTCCTTGCAAGGCTACCTGCCGGGGCCAGGAACCGGTCCAACTCGTCTCCTGTCGCCTAGGTCTTTCCACGGAACTGTCCCTGTACTGATCCTGCCTTGTCTCGTTCGTTCTCCTCACGTTTGGCTGTTGGACTCTCCAAAGGCGGTCCATCAACTCAAACAACACCGAGTCCTTTTAGAAACGCTCTAACACTTGAATGGCGGACTCTCCACAGGCGGTCCTCCAACTCAACGGTACAAGCTTCCTAAAAGACTCGTCTCGAGCCGCTCCAATGGGCCTCCTTTTATACCCTCTGGAGCGCCCGTTAATCCTCCTGGATTCTGCTCCACAGATCACGCCACTTTCCCGTTGTCGGGCTGCCGTTACTCCTGCTTCCAATATCACGCCACTTTCCCGTTGGCGGGCTGCCGTTACTCCTGCTTCTAAGATCACGCCACTTTCCCGCTGGCAGGTGGCCGTCCGTGCGGCCGTTGCCCCTTTCCGTTCGGCCGCTGACCCCTGCTGTTGCTATGCGAAGTGCCGCTGGCCTTCTTCGCCTCCCCTGTTGCTCCTTCCTCCTTTGCTGCTACCAGTCTTGTCGCCCATCCTGAACACCGCTGCGCGGCGAGCTCATGTGCTCACCGTTGCCTCGCTGTTACGTTCCACGTTGATTCCGTCTTCCTACTGGGCGGTGTAACCTTGCATTTCCATTTGTCTGCTGGTGCTCCGGGAACCGTTACGTTCCACGTTGATTCCGTCTTCCCAGTGGGCAATGTAACCTTGTCTTTCCATTCGTCTGCTGCTGCTCCGGGAACCGTTACGTTCCACGTTGATTCCGTCTTCGTACTCGATGGTGAAACCCTACCCCTCCCCGTTCGTATTGGTCCTTGGCCTATCTCCTGCGGCCACCTAATGATTGGCCACTGCTGTCTTAGCGTGTGAGGAGACTAATTCTCCTCACATTCTATATTTAATTCTATCACAATTATTGCCAACAAGATCTAAGAGAGGTATTAATGAATTAGGAACGCTTTTATATATGGTTAGCTGGTACCCCGGGCCATGATGATATAGTAACAATTGAAAATAAAATTATTGAATTAATTGATAACAACAACAAGCAACAAATAATAAATTCCAAATTGTTTGATGAAATAAAAATACTGTGCACAAATTTAAAATCGGTTTTTACAAGCCAAGAGCTACCTCTAAGAAAACATCGCTTACATTTAATAACTTATGATCTTCAAAATTTAATTGATACAATTACATTGGCTTAAATGGACGTTTTTAACACAAAGAAATTAAATATAGATGATATTTAAGAAATATATAAAACGAATCAAAACCTGTAGTAATCACGGATTTATTGGACGTTTCTGAATTCAAAATTGCTTTGCACAAAGAATTATTTGTAATCTATTTAAAATATCCCATTATAAAAAATAGATGCGATACGTATTACGCAAGAGCTATTTCTCAGAATGCTGGAAAATTACTGTTAGGCAATCAGGTAGCAAAATGCGAAAACTTTTTTTATGAAATGAATAATTTCAAAAAAGAACTATTTAATAATTATTGTTGTAGGGTCAGGCAGCAGCCCACCGGTGTAATATAAATGTTTAAATATGTTAACGTAATGGTTGGTAATGTTTATTTATTAGGCTTAAGTTTATACAAAAGCTGGTTGATCGCAAGCCGACTCTCTCTCGGCCGCTCGACTCAACGGACTTTCTTTAGAACGTTTTAGCTCGGCAATGTCTAGGTCGGGCCGCCCTCTCCACTTGCGAGAGCTTTAGCTCGAGGTGACTTGTCGGGCTGCCCTCTCTGTGTATATTACTTTCGTCCCTGCATGCACCATAAGCTGGTCTATCTGCGGATCTTCCGGCTTCATCTGCATGCAGAAATTAACATTTTTTTATAACGTCATATTAAAAACAAATTCGTCATTTACTTACGGCATTGAAAACGCTCAATGACCAAACAATTGTGTTCTAAGCAAAGACGGTGAAAAAATCAATTTGTAATAAATTAAGAGACAAAATAAACAAATAGATATAATTTAGGAAGGTGCTATTTCCGGGCCAGGGTATTTCCGGGTTGTCGGGCCAGGCAGCAGCCAGGCTTTTAATGTTTATGTTTAAATAATGTTTATATAATGTTTAGTGCAATGCTTAGTGTAATGTTTATTTATTAGGCTTAAGTTTGTACAAAAGCTTAGTTGATCGCAAGCCGACTCTCTCTCGGCCGCTCGACTCAACGGGCTTTCTATAGAGAGTTTTAGCTCGCAGTGTCTAGGTTAGGCCGCCCTCTCCATTATCGAGAGCTACCCGACTTTAGTGACCAGTCGGGTCGCCCTCTCTGTATTTTTTTACTTGAGTCCCTGCATGTACCATAAGCTGGTCTATCTGCGGATCATCCGGTTTCATCTGCATGCAGGAATAAACATTTGTAACGTTCAAAATTCAAAATTAAAAACGGCGTTTTATTTTACTGGCATTGAAAACCCTAAATGACCATACAAGGGTCTTATTTAATAACATTCAATGGCACCACAATAATTAATAATATATCATATTCAAACGTAGATAATAAAATATTAGTATACATTACAGCCCACAATTATAATAATTTTTTAAATATCCGAATATTTAATATCCAACAATTCGGAACTATCATTTGATAACATAAATATCCTTTATTCAAATTAAACAAACCAGAGTACCACTAACATTAATTGTAATCACATTAATTTTAACATATATAATCTGGTTAATCATTCCTTAATTAAGAAAATATTGAAAACCATTAAACCACGGCTTAGTAATATTTTAATATTAAAAACAAATAATTTGTCCGACCAAGAAATCCCGCATGAAAAAATAATCGTAGCAGAATTAACAGCTCAATAAAGTTCCTTGACTGCACCATCATTTGAATCGGGACTCTGAATCGGAATTTAGAAGGGGGTGTGTTATCCAACTCATAAATTGCCTCACCAAATAGGCAATGTAAACATTATTTGCAAAACGCAGTAGCCCGCAGTTGTCTCCTAGTTTCCCCTCACTCGTTTCTGATGATCCCCAAATGATTATCCAGACTAAACATCAAGCTCCACTTGTAAACATTCCCATAAATTTTCCATGGCCGAAGCCATATATAAACATTAGAGCCGACTTGCCGTCACCAGTCCGAAGTGGATCGACCTTCCGATCTTATCACTCTTCACCAATGACTCAACTACTGCATCAGAAAATTGTCCCTTTCTCTTAGAATCTTTTAGGTTGTGTAGGGGGGATTCCAGAATGGGGGTTGAAAAATTAGAAGTCGGGGGCGTCTTCAGTTTCAGTATAAAGAACGCGTTCAGGTTTATTGGCTGCAAGGCAAGGCAAGAAAACAAGGCAAAAGTAATAGAAAAAATACGATCGACGACGGCCGACGAAGGAGCGAGAGCGCAAAGAGGGGCGAGCGCGGATGCGCTCTTCAGCGCGGGTGCGCTCTTAAAGTTGCGGCACAACGGCCCCTCACGTAAACATCCTCCCCCCCTTGCAATCGCTCCGGTTGCAACAGATCCCTCGTCGCTATGCGTCACTGCAGCTAGAGGGCGTACACGGGTCGATGAAGGCCCCCGTGTCGAAAATCCGGGTCCCGATGTTGACGCTGTTCCGTCTCAGCAGCGACGATAGGATGGGCGCAGCGTGCGCGTCCTGCGGGGGCCCTCGAGGAAAGGCGGAAAGTTGAAAGTTGCGCGGATGATGCGGGCGGAAGAGCGGTGGACGGCACCCGATAAGTGGCGGACGAAAGCAGTGGAGCGCTTGACGACTGCCAGCCAGTGGCGGAAGAATGCCGAGGAGTTGCCGACGAGCGCCGGGAAGTCGATGGCCGTGGATCGGCTTGTGAGTGCCGGAAAATGGCGGACGCAGGGCGAGAAGCACCCGAACCGCGCCGGGAGTTGGCGGATGACGGCCGACGAGAGCGAGATACCCCCGTGTACTGTCTCCCGTGGGCGGTGACCGGTGCTCCTTGGTCCCGGGGTGCAGCAGCGTGTGGTAATCTTGACCACACGTCTTACAGCCGTCCCTACGCCGACAGGATCCTTCGGAGTGCTCGTGGGCCAGGCAGCTCGAGCAATAGCGGTTCACGAGAACCGCTCGGAGCCGCTCCTCGGCACTAAGGCGTAGGAAGCGCCGACACTTCTTCAACGGATGGATCCCATTGCAGACTCGGCATCGGTAGGATAGTGTACCTCGAGTACATCTGCTCTCCAGTGACGGGGCGTTGCGTGGGCGTGAATCGTGCTGAATATGACCTTGGAATCTAGAATTAGGCCCGGATCAGTCGGATCATCAGCTGATTGCCACCGTGCAGCGTGATGCGATGTGTAAATCGACGGAGTCGTAACAGAATTATGCTCGCATCCTGAATCGAAACCCTGAACCAGTGAGTCCCCGAGGCTGCTGGCAACTCGTGCGGAAAAAACAGACACGCTGCGGGGGTTGGCTGGAGATAATGGGCCTGTCAGCACCCATCCGAAAATGGTCTCCTGACCGATAAGCGACCCGCAGATGTTAGCCTTGGAATTACCGAGGAGAATGGACGAAAGAATGTCAGCTCCTAATAACACATCGACTTGGGAGCTCTCAAAGAAGTTGGGGTCCGCCAGGGTAATATTGGGCAGCCCCTTGAGACGATCTCGCGAAATCGGATATGATGGCAGATTTCCTGCCAACTGCGGAAGAACATAAGCCGCAGTCTCTACTTGTAGCCCGGGTCTAGACGGCGACCGAATGGAAAAATGGCACAATTTAGTAGACTGCGCGGAAATGGTCTGATTGAGGCCGGAAACTTGGGCTTGAATCGTCTTGAAGGGAGGCTTGACGAGGTTGAACAGTCGTTCCGTTATGAACGTCGCTTCGGAGCCTGAGTCTATCAGTGCTCGTGCCTGGACGGTGCACCCCAAATGGCACACGTTGATAAGGGCCGTGCCCAGTAGGACGGCTCCTGACCTGGAAGCGAAACACACCTGCACATTCGACTGATCCTCTGAGCCGTTTGTTGACGTAGGCGGACTTGGAGCGGTAAGCTGCGTAGGCGGACTTGGAGCGGTTGCGAATGGATTGCCGCGGTGCAAGAGGGTGTGGTGTCTGCTGTGGCATGTGCCATAGAGAGAGATCGCAGCCCTTTTGGCCCGGAACCACTCGAGTCTCGCGTGAGATCGCGGATGATAGGCAATTACAAGGAGCAAGTGCGAACTAGTGACGCCGATGTGGAAAGGAAAGTCGTGTGCGGCACAATTCGAATGTGGAAAGAAAAACTTCAGGCACCAGAAAAAACCCAAAAGGAGACGAGGTTTGTTCGGATTGTAGGCGGATGTTGCCTGATGCGGAGTAGAAGCAGAGTTGGAGGCACGAAAAATGGAAAAAGTACCGGAAAATTCGTGCTTGTTCGGAAAAAAATGATGGTCTATATATGTACGTCTATGTATGTATATTTCGACTTGTTTGGTTCGTACTGAATTTAATATATACTGATATAATAAATTCTTAACTATTTTCGAATTTGCGGAGCCGGAAGGTGGACTTAACTTTGGCTTGAATTAAACACACAAAAATATAAATAATTAATTTTTTGGCTTACTTTCGGATTTAAATATGACGGAGCCAGAAGGTGGAGTTGAAAATCTTAATTTTTAATCAATTGAGGTTATCACGAAGCTGGAACGGTGGAATTGAAACCAAAATATTTAATTAATTGAATTTAATTAACACGAAGCCGGGAAGATGGAATTAAAAAAAAAACTCGGCTCTATTCGGACAGAAGGTGGATAATTAAATTAATTAATTATAATTTTCCGATAATAAAATCTTCGACTTTAATTATTGAGTGGCCGGAAAGGTGAATTAAAAAACCTGGCCCTTTGCTCGAACGGAAAATAAGAATCAAATAAATTTTCGTAGTTATAATTATAAATACATAAATTTATAATTAATTGATTTTTTAATCTATTTTGTTATGCAGCCGGTTATGCCGTCGGCACCCTGTACGTACCTCAAAGAAAAATAAACAGAACCGAAAAACCCAACACGGCTAGGTCGAGAATTTAAGCGACACAATCACGGATTTGTAGTGAAATGGCGGTTTATAATTGTTGGTTTTAGAAAATGTAAATTTCTTTAAATTTTATCGGCTATATATTTCCTGAAATTGGAGGCAGAAAATATTTGGAAATTATATAGACATGCATTCAAGTAGGGCAAGGGCATGTGGGGCATATGATGGTACAGTAGAGCTTCGATAAGTGGACTGTATATGTTAAATTTTATAGGTTATATATTTCCTGGAATTTACTGGGAAGGTACGGATATATGTAAGGGCATGTGGGCATATGTTGGCACAGTGGAGCTTTGATAAGTGGACTGTATAATTGGGGGAACAGAAAAGTTATGTGGTGTAAAAAATGACACTGATTAAGGAAGATAAAAACAAATATTACGACAGCGGCGGACTGTTCGGTGAATTTGGAAATTCCGGAAATAATTCACACCGGTTTCCAATATTAATTATGCCTTCTTTTTGTCACCACATAATTTCACTGTTCACTTGCGAATTTTTCGCGGATTAATTGCACCAAAAAAATATGTATGTGCGTATGTATGTATGCGGATGCACATATGCCTCGACCGTTGGCAAGCGAATGAATAACGGAGAGACCGAAAACGGCGAGGAATATGGGCAGCACACAAAACGGAGACGGATAGAAAAATTTGCCGAATTTTAAGATTATTATAGATTATTAGAAAAAACTCAACCTGCCGTTGTGTCGGAAAACTCGGACTTGGAGTTGACACGGAGGGAAAATCAATCTTGCAGCAGTGTGAACGAAATTTAATGTTCGGATCACTGCTGAAGACCGGCAGAGAGATGGGGACGGACAAATGTACTTATCTTTAGGCGGAACAATGCCGAGAACTGCTGGCAGAAGAAAATCCAGTAATTATCCAGCTCGAAGGACCAAAGGTGTAGGGGGGCGTTGGTTCCGCAAAAAGATTCCAGAATGGGGGTTGAAAAATTATAAGTCGGGGGCGTCTTCAGTTTCAGTATAAAGAACGCGTTCAGCTTTATTGGCTGCGTACATCGAATTAAAAACTTAACTTAGAAAGAAAACAAGGCAAAAGTAATTGAAAAAATACGATCGACGACGAAGGAGCGAGGGCGCAAAGAGCGCTCTTCAGCGCGGGTGCGCTCTGGTGCGCTCTTAAAGTTGCGGCACAACGGCCCCTCACGTAAACATAGGTCAATTGTTTATACTCCCCAAGTAACCTTTTGGGTTATTTCTCTTAAGCCGAGGTTTGCTGGTTATCTGGCTATTAAAAAGTTGGCAGTCTTATTGCGGGAGCAAGCCTTTCACCAACAATCGGTCTAGCCTTAAGGGTTTAAATAAAGTTTGTGAATCAAACAAGAAATAAAAAAAAAGTTTTTTAAAATAAAAATTAAAAAATTATTCATATTAAAAGTAAATTTCGGGATTAATTTAATTTGTATATGGATGCACATATGCCCTCGACCGTTGGCAAGCTAATGGATAACGGAGAGGACGAAAACGGCGAGGAATAATGCGTAATTTTATTACATTTATGAATTTTAGCCGCTTTGCGTACCATTCCTTCATGCACATACTGTGCTTCCTTTTTTCGCTTCAATTTTTTTTTTCTTCCATTTAAAAGGATGTTTGGGATCGGACGCGAAATTTTGTCGTCTCCCGTGGGCATTGTGCATTGTCGACTGACTTGCGCATTAGGTGCCTCGTACGAAGCGGTGACCGATTACACTAATGTGATGAAAACGGTGAGATCGCGAATGAATTGCGAATACAAGGAACAAGTGGGAACTAGTGGTGCCGACGTCGAAAAGAAAGTCGTGTGCGGCAAAATTCGAATGTAGAAAATAAACTTCAGGAACCCAAAAAAACGCAAAAGGAGACGAGGTTTGTTGAGATTGTTGCCTGATACGGAGTATCAAACATCGCTTACATTTAATAACTTATGATCTTCAAAATTTAATTGATACAATTACATTGGCTTAAATGGACGTTTTTAACACAAAGAAATTAAATATGGATGATATTTAAGAAATATATAAAACGTATCAAAACCTGTAGTAAACACGGATTTATTGAACGTTTCTGAATTCAAAATTGCTTTGCACAAAGAATTATTTGTAATCTATTTAAAATATCCCATTATAAAAAATAGATGCGATACGTATTACGCAAGAGCTATTTCTCAGAATGCTGGAAAATTACTGTTACGCAATCAGGTAGCAAAATACGACATCTTTTTTATGAAATGAATAATTTCAAAAAGAACTATTTAATAATTATTGTTGTAGGGTCAGGCAGCAGCCCACCGGTGTAATTTTAATGTTGAAATATGTTAACGTAATGGTTGGTAATGTTTATTTATTAGGCTTAAGTTTATACAAAAGCTGGTTGATCGCAAGCCGACTCTCTCTCGGCCGCTCGACTCAACGGACTTTCTTTAGAACGTTTTAGCTTGGCAATGTCTAGGTCGGGCCGACCTCTCCACTTTCGAGAGCTTTAGCTCGAGGTAACTTGTCGGGCTGCCCTCTCTGTGTATATTACTTTCGTCCCTGCATGCACCATAAGCTGGTCTATCTGCGGATCTTCCGGCTTCATCTGCATGCAGAAATAAACATTTTTTTATAACGTCATATTAAAAACAAATTCGTCGTTTATCTACGGCATTAAAAACGCTCAATGACCAAACAATTGTGTTCTAAGCAAAGACGGTGAAAAATCAATTTGTAATAAAATAAGAGAAAAAAATAAACAAATAGATATAATTTAGGAAGGTGCTATTTTAGTAAATGGAAATAATATTGTAAATGACTCTTGCCTAATAGGCTTTTAATATTTATGTTTAAATAATGTTTATGTAATGTTTAGTGCAATTTGAATAAACTTCAGGAACCCAAAAAAAACGCAAAAGGAGACGAGGTTTGTTGAGATTGTAGGCGGAAGTTGCCTGATACGGAGTAGAAGCAGCGTTAGAGGCACGGAAAACTTCTACCTCTTCCTTTTAAGCGAACGGTCGTGTTTTTTTGGTGCGCACTGCGTTTATGATAAATATTTGTAAACCGGTGTTTACTTACTTGTTAATTGAATATATTGAGAATCTTAAGTTTCAACCAAAACCGTATCGTTTCGCGAGTGCTGTGGTATATTTGGAGGCGAATTAATAAATTGGCTAAATTCTATTCCAAGCATAGCTCAGCTCTGCTTCTTCTTGGACAATCTTGCGGCCAATCGCGGACAAACTCAACACGATGGACTGGCAAGACGCCGCTTTATAAAAACCAAGCCGCCTTCCAAAAAGAAGGCCTATGCTTATTTTCAAATAGACGAATCCAGCGACTCTGGAGCCCGGAGAAATGAAGCGGAATCCGGCCAAAAACTTAACTTGGATGATGAACCAAGCACCAGCGAAGCAGCCAGATCTACACTAAAGGCTTAACTGGAAAAAAACTATTTGGTCCTTCTATCTGATGAAGACGATGAGGTACCTATCTCTACTTAGTCTTCCAAGAAGGACAACTAAGTAGTCAAAGCACCCAAGGAGATCAAGCCACCACCGATTTTTATCCCGGACTTAACAAGTATGAAGGCCCTCTCCAAAGCCATGTTTGGCGCCCTAGGCGACAAGGTTGAGATCACTAATAAGGCCGACCAGAAAAACTCCATTCGAGTCATGACCCCGAACAAGGACGCCTTTACCAAACTTAAGACGTTCCTTAGTGAAAATCAAAAGAGGTTCCACACTTTCCAACCCAGAGACAAACGCGCCTACCGGGTGGTCATCAAGGACCTCTATTACTCGACTGATCTGGAAGATATCAAAGAGGGACTCGGCCGGCTCGGGCACAAAGTCAGGGACTTACATAACCTCACACAAAGGAGTACCAAGAAACCCCTAAACATCTCCATTGCGATGGCCTTCATTTGGTCTCTTACAAAGGCTGCGCACCCTATAAGAGAGCAAAATACGTTTTTGGCCCCAGCCAGGCAGCTGTCCCACGGTACCAGCCGCCCCACTTCAACAGGATCGACCACAACGCTAGCAGGGTTAACCCAATGTCACCTACGCTGACGCAAGAAGGAATGCTGCCCCACAACCGGAGACTAGTTCTTACGCCATCCCAATCCCGCCAGGCAATCCACTGGACGCGGTTATGTCCAGAATGGAGGCCATGTTCGAGAGAATGATGGAAAAAGTTATGGGTCAAATGAACCAAATGATCGCCACTGTTTGCAAGTCCTTTTGCAAACGGGACTAGACAATTTGGAGCGCCAACGGCCTGGTGAAAAGCAGGCCAGCAGTGGAGCTCTATTGCAAAACTGAAAAATCCGATATTCTCCTCATATCGGAGACCCATTTTACAAATAGATCATATCTAACCCTCAGAGGATACGACCTTATAGCTGTCAACCACCCAAACGGAAGAGGTCGCGGGGTGCGGCCATCCTCATCCACAGCAGCATCAAGTACGAGACCCTGCCAGCCCTTAGAGAGGACTGGGTGCAATGCGCTAAAATCAGCGATGTTGTCTTCGGGATGCCCCTGGACTCCCTCGGGCACAAGTTTCTCATTGGAGGGGACTATAAGGCCAAACAACCTTGGTGGGGCTCCAGAGTCATTAACTCAAAAGGCGGGGCCCTAGTTAGGTAAATCTGGGCTCGTAATCTCGGCTGCCATGCTACAGGAGCTCCGACCTACTGGCCAACAGATCCCAGATATCCTGGACTTCGCCATCACAGGAGGACTGGACTCGGCCGGAATGCAGGTACGAGAAGTCGCCGACCTTATTTCTGACCACAGTGCTCTTGCCGTCTCTCTATACATCAATGTCGGCCCCGAAGAAGCTTATTCATAAGACGACGGACATCGGTAAATTCCAGTCCTAAATTTGCTCTGCCGCGGATCTTAAAACAACTCTGGAACCCGACCATATTGAGGCGGCCGTCGAGGAATCGACCGCGCAAATCCAAGCTGCGGCAGCCGAGCCTGCTCGAAGGCTTTCCAACCGCCCGAGAGCCACTGACAGGGATTTCTATTTTTGGAATCCAGACATCACGGCTCTCAAGCTGGAACAGCGGCGACTCAGGCGGGTCTGAGTCAGAGTTTCCAAGTGGCTCTCTGAACTCTTGGCGGACTTGAGGAAGGAAGCGTTCGACCCACAAAACAATCTATGGATCGTCACGAAAAGCATACGACGTCCTCTTAAGAGGATCCCACCTGTTCAGCGAGCCGACGACAGTTGGTGCAGAGACGGACCGGGCCAACGCGTTCGCCGAACACCTGGAAGGCGTATTCTTCCTTTTTTACCGCTGATCGCCAGAAGAGGCAGCAGAAACGGAACGACTCTTGGCAGAGCCCGTACGAGGCGACAACAGAATGCAACCTCAATATGGTCCTCAATACAATACAGAATACAATACAATACAACGGAAGAGGAGAAAGCCGCCCAGATTTCAGTGTTGAGCAACAATAAGGCCCCGGACAATAAATACATCAATGCAACCGCATCAAAACGAAAATTTTTAATAGATGCTTAGAAATTGGGTACTTTCCGACAAACTGGAAACATGCTCTGGTAACCATGATACATACATCAGATACCATGATACATCTTGCCTCTTATCGTCCGATTAGTGTCCTATCGATATTCTTGAAAATACTCGAAAGAGTGGACGGAGCGAAGTACTGGACGAGGCTGGTCTGATCCCCAATCAACAGTTTGGCTTTATGCTGTCATGCAGGAGCAACTAGATCTTCTCGGCAATTGGCAGAGAAGGTGGAATATTCAAGTGAATAACGATATATCCACCGCCACCACATTTTCTCTTGTCGAGGAAATTGCCCACCGGTCCACCTAAACAGCTCCCCCATTCCACAAGTAGAAAACCCAAGATACATGGGCTTCACGCTTGACAGGAGGCTTACTTGGAAGCCACCCCTAGTCAAAAAGCGAAAGCAGAGTGAAGTAAAATTAAAGGCATACTATTGGCTGATGGGTAGGAGGTCGAAGCTAAGGACCTCTTCGAAAATTCGAATCCACAAGGCAATTATTCGGCCAATTTGGATATACGGGATCCAACATTCGGACCATCCAGACATTTGAAAATAGAGCCCTCCGTATCGTCCACATCTACCACGACAACCAGAAAATTCCCGAGGTGCTTGGCTTCCCATGGGTGAAGGAGGATATCCAGAGAAGCAGCTGCAAGTACATCCAAAGACTACACAACTACCCCAACGAGTTGGCGACCACTCTCCTCGATAACAGCGAACAAATGTGGCGGATGCGCAGAACTCACCCGCTGGACCCCATTCGGAATAACTCTTAGAATTTCTTATTTTTTCACTTCTAACTTAAGTTACACATAAGTCAAGTTTTCTGCCACAATATTTAATGATTCTCCATGTTGGACAGTTTTACATAAAACCACACCTATCATAATAAAAAAAAAAATAAACAAATTTCTAGGTCTGGCATGCATTATAGCTGTGAAAATTGTCCGCCACAGGACCTAGTGAACTAAACCCCCGTTAGAGTCACCCAAAAGGTTATCCCACAGTCCGGACCACCGGCACCGGCAGATCTCGTATCTGCGACACCAAAACCTTTACAGGTGATTCCTCTGATCGTGACCAGCTCGTCGCTGTGGGCGACTTTTATATACCAGAATTAAAGTGGTCGACCACATCGATAACTAACCATCTTTGCACTTATCACCATGACTTCACCGCGGATTAACCATGATAACTATGATTAACCATGTTAGAAATTCGTTAGGTCGGCTTTTGGACTTATGTTTTGTTTCTGATCCTGATGGTACCGATCTCTCCAGAGCTTTTCCCCTTTCAACCCCAGAGGATCCATATCTCCCTACGCTAGAGGTCTCAATCGAAACCATTCCTGGACCATTCCTGGGTTTTCCTAAAGACCTCTTAACGTGGATCTCCAGCTACCTAGATGGAAGGACACAAAGAGTTTTATTTAAAAATACACAGTCCCGTCTGGTCCATGCTACATCTGGCGTCCCTCAAGGTAATCACCTTGGCCCGTTCTTATTTACGCTTTTTATAAACGACTTGCCCCCTGCTTTAACGAACTCTCTAGTTCTTATGTATGCAGATAATGTAAAGCTTTGTCTTCAGTACAAATCCATCTCTGCCCAATGCAGTCTTCAGTCTGACCTTAATAACTTTCGAAAATGGTGTTTAGCTAATGATTTAAAACTTAATGGATCTAAATGCAAACATATGTCTTTTTATCGTTCTTGCCCTCTGCAAGCTACTTATTCTATTAATGGGATTGCCTTATAAAAATTAACCCAGGTTAATGATATCGGCATCCTATTAGACATCAAACTTAAATTTGCCGACCATATTTCCTTAATGGTTAATAAGGCTAAAGGAGTCCTTGGTTTTATCAAAAGGTGGTCAAAAGAATTTAATGACCCCTATATAACCAAAACACTATTCATTTCTTTGGTCCGTCCCATACTGGAGTACGGTTCATGTGTCTGGAGTCCCCAATATGGAGTACATAAGGACCGCATAGAATCCGTACAAAGGAACTTATTAATATTTGCACTTAGAGGTTTGCACTTGGGATGCAAATCTTCAGCTTCCATCCTACAGTAGCAGACTTTTACTTATAAACTTACCTAGCTTAACAAATCGTAGGATAATGCTCGTTGTAGTTTTTCTACATAACCCTTTTAACGGGGATGTAGATAGCCAGCGTTTACTAACACGCCTAATATTTAACATTCCTAATAGAAGGACTCGAAACTTAGTCCTCTGTTCCTTAGCCATTGTAGTTCGACATATGCACTGCATGACCCTTTTAGGGTATTATGTTCGAACTACAATGGTATCTACTCTATTACATCTCTTTCCTGTCCCTCTAATTTAAAATATAGAATTTTAAATTTCCTTACTAAGTCCTCGTAGCTTAACATATTACAAATAGCTTAATACGTACTAACAAGTCGTTTCTCGAGCGCCCCTCGGTCGTCTGGGCCTCTAAGCTTTATGATAAATATAGGAATGCTAGCTGATGCTCTTATTAATGGCCAAGCCATTTCCAAATTCTGCAAAACCGCAAAAAAAAAAAAAACAAAATGGACAAGTACCGGTAATTCGTGCTCGTTCGGAAAAAAAATGATAACGATCTATATATGTTTATTTATACAAGTGTGGCTCGTACCACACTTATTTCTATTATAGCTATTTTCGAACATGCGGAGCCGGAAAGGTGGACTTGACTTTGGCTTGGATTTAACACGAAAAAATATAAATAATTAATAATAATTAATTTTTGACTAATTGTCGGATTTAATTATTTTAGAGCAGGATAGGTGAAGTTCAAACCTTAATCTTTAATTAATTGGATTAAATTATCACTATGCCGGAAAGGTAGAATTAAAACCGCGGCTCAATTCCGGACAGAAGATTGATAATTAAATTATTAATAATTTTGACGGAAAGATGAATTAAAACAAGGACAAAAATCGAATAATTCGAATAAATTCAGAAAAGGCAAATCACAAATCAATCTTTAATCAGTCCGTGACGATTGATCTTTTATTATTTATTGAGCAAGAAAAAGGTAAAAAGTATACAGTACAAATTGTACAATTGAACAGTACAAAGTATAAGGTTACAATTTACAGTTACAACAGTTACAACAGGTTACAATTAACTATAATGTTATAGTATAATTATATAAATTATCTGCCAATAGCAAAATGTGAAAACAGTATGTATTTTCCTTCAGAACATACACCTTACATGAGTAACTTCCTTGATATTTTCTTAGCTAAACGGTCGAGAACTTCCTCCAGATCAACAACAATATCCCAGTGTATTGACATCATCGCGAGTGCACTTAGTCTGTCGTGGCCCATCACACTACGAGGTAGAGTTTTTATCCTCTTCATTTTATCCTCTTCAAATTAATAACAAGTGCCTGAAAAATTGTGACCAAAAAAGGTAAACAAGTCCATCAGCTGTTTTCGTGTCTTCACCCTCCCCTAAAAATCATTCATCGGTAGGGTATGTAAACACAATTATCATGCAGAACAAAAAAAACTTAAAAACTTAAAATAACCTGTTCCTTTCTCAGTATATTGTTTTTAATGATTCTTAAAAATGTATACATATATACAAAACATTTCACTGCTAACACCTAATCTTATTCCGAAATAAATTTAAAATGTGTACTAATATATTAAAAAATATAACATAACAAATAATATTAAAATAACATATAATAACGAATACCTGCATTTTGTTAGACAGCCTGAAAAGTTGGAAAAATCAAAATTTTGTGCGCTGGCTTTGAAACGAAATAGCACGCACACATGCCCCCTTTTCAACAACAATAGTTTAACGTACTTAGCATAACATAACCAAAAAGGGGGGGTTTGTGGTTGGTGGTGGGTAATGGACAGTAAGGGCTTGAGGACGGGCGGGCATCCGTTAGGCATTGCTAACGGCATTGCACGACCGTTAGGCATTGCTTCGCCCGCAGCAGGCCCCAACTCTCCACCCTACCGCCTCTCCTGCTCGATGCTCCTGAGCCTCTGCATTAACTGTATCTGGGTTTCCAGCATTGTCTCCACAAGGTTTCCTGGGTGGAGTGAGCGGCCCGCCGTCGCCTCCAGTCGGTGGCGCTCTCGTGCAAACCGGCGGCACTCGAAATCAACGTGCTTGGCGTCCTCGACTACTGATCTCCCGCACTCCGGGCACCAGTCCTCCGCGTGGCCAAAACGCTTCAGGTATTGCCGGAAGCAGCCATGACCACTCAATACCTGCGTCAGGTAAAAATCGACCTGTCCGTGGCTTCGAAACACCCACCTTCTAAGATTGGGGATGAGAGTGTACGTCCATCTTCCCTTCGTCGATGAGTCCCAGCAGTCCTGCCAGGCTGTGAGCGACCTCTCCTTGGCCTCCTCCCTTGTAGCTATATCGAGGGCGCCACCAGTAACCTCATAACGAGCGCGAGCTTCCTTTAGCTCCTTAAACTCTCGAGCGCGCTCTTTCAGCGGGACCATCCCCGCGATGACCAGGATGGCGTCGTCGGAGACTGTCCTGAAGGCGGACGCCACCCTTATTGCTCCCAGCCTGTACGCTGCGTCAACTCCTCTTCTGTAGCTGGGCGTATTCATCGCCTCAGCCCAGATGGGAGCCGCGTACAGAATTTGCGCCGAGGCAACGCTCACGAGGAGCCTTCTCCTGTTCTGCTTTGGGCCTCTGGTATTGAGGAGGATCCGGGTGAGGCCCCTGATAGTGGCTGCAGCCTTGACCTGGATATATTCTAGGTGTTCACGGAAGGAGAGCCGGGCGTCGATCATCACCCCCAGGTATTTTATAGCCCGCTGGGAGGATATGGCCATTCCTGCGAAGCCGACGACGTCGCATCCCGCTGGGAGCTGCAGTCTCAGGATCCCGTCATACATGGCGTTCCACAGCAGCGGTCCCAGGACCGATCCTTGGGGCACACCTGCCGTGACGCCGTAGGTCTCCGTGCCCATGTCCGTGTCGACAAGTAGGACCCTGCAGCTGAAGTAGCTGCTGACAACGTTCATTATAGAATTGGGGACGTTGCACCGCCTTAGGGCTGCCAGGGTATTGCTCCAGTCCGCCGTGTTGAACGCGTTCCTGATGTCCAGGGTGACTATTAGGCAGTATTGCTTGGAGCCACCCTTCCACCTGGTTCCTGCTATTGCGTTTCGAGCAATTCCAACCACCGCTGCTATGGCATCCACTGTAGACCTTCCCTTCCGGAACCCGTACTGCTTTGGCGACAGCCCTCCCGCCTCCTCTATTGCGGCTTCGAGCCTCGAAGCGATCACCCTCTCGAAGACCTTGCCCGTTGTGTCCAGCAGGCAGATTGGCCTATAGGACGACGCCTCCTCCCTTGGTTTCCCTGGTTTTTGTAGCAGCAGGAGCTTCTGCACCTTCCACCTGGTGGGAAAGGTGCCTTCGCGGATGCATCTGTTGAACAGCTCCGCAAAACTTCCCGGCTGCAGTGCCAGAGCCAGTTTCAGGGCTCGGTTAGGAACCAAGTCCGGGCCGGGTGCTTTGTTGGGGGCCAGGCCTCTCCCTATGGCCAGGACTTCCTCTTCCGTTACCTCCTCCGCCATTTCATTGTCTGCTGGGGCGGTGGGAAGCTGGGTGACTTGGTTGCCGGCTGGGAACAGCGCTTGCACTATGGACCTTAGTACGATCGGGTCAGTGGGGGACTGACTTCCTGCGCGCAGCCTCTTCACCACTATCCGGTACGCGTTGCCCCATGGATTTTCCTCCGCCGAGTCACACAACTCCAGGAAGCATCTCCTTTTACTGTCTCGGATGGCCACCTTCAATGCTTTGCGCCGGTCCTTGAAGGCTTGGGGCCGCTCCTCAAAGGCGTCGCTGCCTCTCGCTCGCTGCATAAGCCTCCTTGCTCTCATGCACTCAGCTCGGATGGAGCCAATCTCCTCGTTCCACCAGTAAACAGGAGCGTGGTTTCTGCGGTAGCGGCTTCTCCGCTGCATGCTAGCCATGCATGCTGCCTCAAGCTTAGCTGCAAGGGTGTCAGCCATTTCGTTGGCTCCGCTTGGTGGGACGTTGCCGATGTCACGTGCTGCCTCGGTGAAGTTCCTAGCCTGGAGCGTACCGACTCTGTAGCCTTGGTTCCCTCTGTTCGGTTCCCTCGGTCGTTCTTGAGGGCTGCCAATTGAGCACAATATTGCTTCGTGGTCGCTGGCCGTAAAGCTGCCGCTTATCCTCCAGTCAGCGCCCGTCGCTAGCGAGGTCGCGAACGTCAGGTCAATGATGGATCCTGCTCCGGCTCTGCTGAAGGTGTGCTGGTTTCCTTCGTTCAGCAATACGAGATCGAGTGAGGCGAAGGTTTTTTTTTACCACTCCTCCTCTCGCATTCGTCCTCGGGCAACCCCAGTCCTGTGCCCACGCGTTGAAGTCCCCTGCTACCAGGACGTCAGAGCGGCCTCTGATATCATTTCCCAGGCAGTCCATCATGCGCTCAAACTCATTGGTGGTTAGGCTAGGTGCCATGTAGCAGCTGTACAGCCTTGCCCCACCTATCCGAGCCCTTACGAATCCCTCCGCACTGTGCACTGAGTGCATTGTCGCGCCGGTTGCGCCGCAGCTCCAGATGGCAGCCTTCCCCGATAGGTCCACTGCCCAGCGGTTGTCTTAGCCAGTCCTATGGGGCTCGCTTAGGAGCGCTATGTCCGTCTTCGTCTCCCTCGCAGTCTGCGACAGCACATCTTGAGCCGCCCTGCAGTGGTTCAGGTTCAGCTGAAGCACTAGCATCCTGTCGTCCTAGGTCCACCTCCTTTCGCTGACATGGGGCAACTTCTGCTTCCCGTCTGATGCCTCACATCCTTCCGGCCCTTGTCTTCACACGAGAAGCATCGAGGGTACTTTTTGCAGGTGGCCGCCCTATGGTCCGAGTCTCCGCAGCGGAAGCAACAGCCGCTCCTGTCCTGCGAGCTCTTGCAAGCGCTTGCGATGTGCCCCATCCCAAAGCACCTGTAGCAGCGAGCCATGACCTCCTTTTCCTTCATACGGCATACTGACCACCCATCCTTCACCTTGCCCACAGCAGTGATGGCCTTGGCAAGGCTCGCGGGGAAATCCACGATAGCGGTCTGAGTCTCGCCATAGGTGCTTCTCAGCTTCTTGACCTTCAAGGCGCCTTGGTCCACCGCTGCCTGGTGCGCGATTGCCCCGATAATGACCTCCGAAGTGGCTAGTGCGTCAAGTCCTCGTAGCTCGACGAGCGACTCCTTGGTCTCCTCCGAGTACGCCCGCACCTCTGCCTTGCTCCCTAGGACCTCCTCGATGCAGCTTTTAAGGGCCTCTGTGGGGTTATCCTTCTTCCTCGCCAATTCCAGAAGCAGCCCTCCCTTGGCTGTCTTCCTCACTTTTTTGACGCATGGGCCAAGGTCGTCCAGCTTCCCGTCCTCCCTGCGCGTTACCATGCTTAGGATCTGGCTGTACGACAGACCTGCTGCTTGGATCACTATGGCGTCGGGTCTGGCTCGTCTCCGCTAGGGATTTCTAGGCTTGACCTTCGTCCATTCGGTCCTTCTCATGCCTGTTTCGGCGCCGCTTCCTTTGCCGGCAGCAGGGTTTGCATCTGCTGGTTTAAGCCTTGCCGCTGTGTTGGCCTTTGCTTCTTTGACTCCCGCGTCCCTCGTAGTAGTTTTCCGGTGTGCACTCCAGGGGCCCGTGCTGTTCGGGATGCTGCCGGTCTGCACAGCCTGATCCTGGGTCCAGACCTCCGTCGGAAGGGTCTGCTGCTCCTTCTCCACGGTATCGATGCCGGCTCTCTCGCATCTGGGGCACACTAGCTTGGGCATGATGACCGGTTGTGCGTGCTCCTCCGGAGCACTACCGACCAGAATGGACCACCGACCAGACCCGCACTTTCCGTCCACACATGCCCCCGTGTATGTGAATGTGTGACACGCATACATACAAAGAACAATCTAAGCGCAGACCAACCTTCTTCGTCGCGCTCCTTTAAGCGACTGAGAAACAGAAAGCATTCTATGAGAACAAGAGCGTAAGATGAACGAACGATAAGCGTAAGAGAGCATAAGAAATCCTCTCTGGGGCCTGCTGGGCCTGTCGCAAGAAATTTTTGCATCCATTTTCGTTGTATGAAATGGGTTGTCTTTATGCTGTATGATTAGTGGTTTCAGTCTACTGATCTATACGTTCCTGTTATGTCAGGATTTCTTCTACTAAAGTCTTTTGGATAAAAAATCCTAAATACAAAAAATTTTTGAACTCAAAAATTTCGGGCCCCCTTCCTTGATACGTGCCTGTGCCTATATCCGTAACGGATATATGTAAGGGCATGTCCGTACTGTACTGTACGGATATATGTAAGGGCATGTGGGGCATATGTTGGCACAGTGGTGCGTTGATAAGTGGGTTGTATAACTGGGGGGAACAGAAAAGTTATGTGGTGTAAAAAATGACACTGATTGGGGAAGAGAAAAAAAAAAACAAATATTATGACAGCGGCGGACTGTTCGGTGAATTTGAAAATTCGGAGTTCCGGGTCGGCGAAATTAGGGTTAGGCAGGAGTTGTCCGAAACCCAGCAAACGAGTTTACAGGAGGTGATAGAGCTATTTCCATCTTTCTCCAAGCTAGGCTTGGGCAAGACCCATTTGATTAGCCATAGTATCTACGTCGGGGAGACGAAAGCGGTGAAGCAGTAGAGAAGCTGCTCTTCGGAGAAGTCGAGAGGATGATAAGGATAGGGGTGATCGAAGAATCACAAAGTACTTGGTCGTCGCTGGTTGTGCTGGTGCAGAAGCCAGGCAAATTCCGTATATGTTTGGACAGTCGGAAAATGAAAAGCTTCACCCATGGAAGCCGCTAAACCAGTTAAGGTCATGCCTTTCGGGCTTATGAATGCGACTCATGAACAAAGTGACTTCGGCCGCGCTACGGAACGAGGTGTTCGTGTATTTGGACGACCTGCTCCGATATCCGATACTTTCGAATCGCATTTAGCGGTCCTGACGAAGATTGCGAAGCATATAAAGCAAGCAGGGCTAACGCTGAATATTGAAAAGAGCCATTTCTGCATGAGGGCTGTTAAGTATTTAGGTCATGTGATCGGGGAAGGCGTCATAAGGACAGATCCCAAGATAATATCTGCTTTGGTAGATTACCCGGTTCCGCGGATGTTGAAGGCTTTACCCAGTTTCTAGGCATGACGGGATGGTATAGCAAGTTTATAAGCAACTACGCGGACATAGCAGCACCTTTAAACGATTTGTTGAGACCCAAATACCGCTTCACGATGACGCAGGCGGGTTTGAAGGCGTTCTCCACGCTTAAGAACGCAATGTGTCAGCCTCCGGTTTTGCAGGGCTAGGCGAGAGTTTCGCGTGAATGTTAATGTGACAAAGAAGATGATTCCGGTGGTAATAAAGGAAGCCCACGATAGTCCCACAGCAGCCCATGGAGGAATCCATAAAATGGTGGATGTGAAAGACTACGTAGGCAACTGTGAGGTTTGCAAATCGTGCAAGGTACCCAACCAAATAACGAGACCCGCGATGGGAAGCCCACAAGAGACGCAGAGATTCTTCCAGAGGGTTTATGTGGAATCCACAACAATTTTGGAGATCTCCATTTGGAAATCCGGAGACGGTGTTCCCAAACATCGGAACGCAATTCAAGGGCGAAGCGTTTAGAACGCTAATACGGGAGATAAAAATAGAATAGGAACTAGTACTAGTACTAGGGATTTGGTTATCCCGGGAGGATTTGTTGGATTTGGTACTTGCCCAGAAGACTATAGAGAAGCAAACGGAGAAGAATGAAAGGCGGTATAACGCACGGTTCAGATAGGTGACGTATCGAGAAGGACAAGATTTTCCGTAGGAATTTCAAGCAAAGCAATTTCGCAGCGGTCTATCTGGTGGCCTCGTGGGGCCCCGTAGGAACGTGTGAAGTTAGTGAACGGAAGTTAGTTTCCGTTCTCAACAAAGGCTTCTACTGTCTAAGTGCCTAAAAAGTTTATTTTGTGAACGGGTTGGCGAAAGCTTTCCCGGTATATTGTTCCTTTCTAGCTTCGACCAAGATTAAGCGCTTCAATCACCTTCAAGCCGATTGAAGCGACACGGAATATTTCGGTCATTAACCGACCGCATCGTCCGATTCCCGGCCTAAGGGGTCTGTCAAGTGGACGATTGCCCTGACCCTGAGACGTGAACGAGGCTTTAGAGTTTAGAGAGCCTTTATCCTTATGAAATAAAAAGAAAAATAATTCTCCTCGCTTGATTGGCTGCCGCCTTGCCGCTGCCTCCCCACCTTTCGCGTTCTCGGGGACCATGTGTCCAAATAAAATCTGTTTTAGAGGGGACTTTGTTAGGCCTTCGCAGTTCGAAAGGTCGAGCACGCATTCTATTATCGATATAATTTATGATCTGCGAAGCAAGCATTAAGGAGAGAGAAAGGGGCCATACGGTCTCGCCCATTGGCCGACGAGATCTACCTGGCCACCGCGTGCAACCCCTTTTCTCACCCGATGGTCCAGACATGCCACCTCCTAAGGTTGACTGTTCGTTACAGGCTAAGAGTGTAAGTTGGGCCATTCCCGTCCTCGACAGTTAGCCTTGCCACGAAGCGATTAATCGGAGAAGTCTGGAGTACGCCTTACTGACTCCTGAATCGCATGATCCTGCAATACAAATAAGGCCAGCTCGAGAACTTAAGCATTGCCAAGAAACCGATCGGGGACCGATCGATCGGCTCACCATTATAGAGGATCCTGATCGAGTCTGCGGTTACTCCTTGGAGTAGCGGAGGCGCATCGCCTATTCTTTGACCTATCGACCAATGGTATGTGAGCTGTGTTACGACCAATAGCAAACAAGAACTTCTAATACTGGCAATGCGCGGTGACTGGCGTAGGCGCGACCCCTAGTCCTTGGACCTTCACGGATCCGGCATTTTTTAATTTACCGAAAGGCTGGTGGTGCGAAAGGTGATGGCTGCCGGTTAAAGCGGAACAGTTTCTTTTCCATTGTATATCTGTTAGAGTTCAGTCGAGTGGTCGCACTTTTTTTTTATTTTAATTTTTTCAAAGATTGAAGATAGTTTAAAAATTCCCGCAACTCGTTACGAGTTCCTAAACTCGTAGAAGGCAAGCTTGCGATCATTTTTCAGCCGAAGCACAGGCAAGTACTTTCGTGAAATCCTGGATCCCGGATTTTAAATTGAAAGAATACTAAAATTAAACATTTCAATGTGGGTACGAGAAATTGTACAAAATATTGGCTAATAATTGTTTTTATTGTCAGTACTTGTGTGTGTTAGTTTTGGAAGATTTTAAGCTAATTTAAATAAAGACTCGTGTAATTTTTCGAAATTTGGTTTCTGCTGTGATGCATCATTTAATGAAAATTAAATGAAAACAATTTGATTGTTGGAAAATAGCCCAATCAATTTTTTGCTATTAACACCGCCAGTGACATTTTGATGATTTCGAATGGGAATACCGTGTCGAGGGAAAATTCGCGGTGTTATAATTTCACCGATATCACCGACCCTATAGAGTGATTCACCTTCGGCGGTGATTTCGATGTCATGATGCGTATGAAGCAACGCTAATCCAACTAGTCTTTCTTGAAGCATGGTCGTCCTAAGTCATGTTTTGATTCGGCGAAGATAAGAGAAAGAACGTTCAGAGCTCGCGTTTGTACGGAATACTCGGAAGTGTACGGAAGTGTGCAGAATACTCGGAGATAGGTGTGGATTGTTGGGAATGTGACGACATCTCATTTTCTTAGTGTACGCTCTTTTTGTACGCTCTTGTCATCATCCAGAAGATTCCCGAATATTTCTATCAAGCATCCAATTAGATAATCGATTTCGTTTTCTTTTAAAAGACTCCAAAACTTTTTGTGAAAAACGAGCTTCCAAATCTTCTTTGATGGTAATTTCGCGTTTCGCGTTTCTTCTTCGTAATTTTCGCGTTTCGTTTGTCGACCACATGTCCTCGGGTTTGCTTATCAACATCGAGTTTTTCCGCCATTTTTTTGGCATCTGAATAAATCAGTCGGAATAGTTCATAAACTTTTTCCCTCTTTTTTTTTCAACGTGGCAAGCAACGTCCCAATCGTCCCTTGCCAAATCAATTGCTTCCTTCTGAAGAACTACGCTGAGCGAATGGGTGAGCCATAGAATGTCGCTGAGACAGATGAGCCCAACGATGAATTCGAACTTGCATAAAGCTGAGAGGAGAATTGATGCTTTGCCTGCTGTTTCTCTGTTCTTCCACTTACTGATTTTGACAGAGCCTTCGATGATCAACGGTAACTTCGCAACAAATTGAAGGATAGCATCGTGTCTCTCTACCCATCTTGTTTCACACAACTGGACCTTTTTTTCACCAAGAATCTTTTCTAATACAGTCACACGTTTTGGAAACGAGTTCTTGAAGAATTTGTCCACTCGTATGGCAACGTTTTCAATTAATCGTACTTTCACTGACTTTGAAATACTGTTGTTGAGTTTGTGTGAGAAACACGGAGTCATGACAGCATTTTTTTTTTTTTTCTCGAATTTTGTTGACTGCTCCGATATCTGACAGCATGACCGCACATCCATCAGTCCATATCGAAGTGCATTTCTCCATTCGGAGATTCATTTTCTTCATGTCTTCAAGAACAATCTCCCGATCCAGAACCAGTTAGAGACAATTCTTCATTATCCATTCCATTTATCCATCTTCATCCTCGTTTTTTTTTTGATTCTGTGCCCTCCGCGAGAGTATTCTTCGAAAGTTGACTGTTTGGTCATTGAGCATTTTCAATGCCGTAAATAAAAGACGAATTTAACTAATTTTGAACGTTACAAATGTTTTATTCCTGCATGCAAATGAAGCCGGATGATCCGCAGATAGACCAGCTTATGGTGCATGCAGGGACTCAAGTAAATACAGAAAGAGGGCGGCCCGTTGAGTCGAGCGGCCGAGAGAGAGTCGGCTTGCGATTAACAAAGCTTTTGTACAAACTTAAGCCTAATAAATAAAAATTACACTAATCATTACACTAAACATTACATAAACATTATTTAAACATAAACACTAAACGCCGTGCTGCTGCCTGACCCGACATTGACCGAATACGTCCAAAAAATAGAAATGAGAAACATTATTCAGTAAATTTCGGTTTATTTTCTTGGGAACAACCACTATCCGATAGTTCAGGCAATAGGCATCACCTATTTGCAAAGGCTCACCTGGAAAACTCACTTGCTGCGCAAACGGACGCAAATCCGGATCATGTTACGTCAGCTCAACTGGCTTATTGGAAGGAGGTCCAGGCTGAAGCAAAGGGTCAAGCTTCTTATATATAAAGCCATTGTAAAGCCAGTCTGGACCTATGGTATCCAGCTATGGGGAACGGCGTGTCTAAGCAGACAAAATATCATCCAGGTCGCCCAAAACAAAGCTTTAAGAGCTATAACCGGTGCTCACCTGTACCACGATAACGCAACAATCCACGCCCAACTGGGAATCCCATCCGTGAAAGCAGAAGTTCAGCGATTCGCCAACAGATACGTGGAGAGACTGGATCGACATCCCAACCCTGAGGCCATAAGCCTGTTAGACAACAGCTACACCACTAGGAGGCTGAAACGGACTCACCCACTGGACCTTTGCCACTCGAACGAATGGGACTGAGCTGCATTTCTAGATTTATCCACGCCCACTAAAGGGTTCACAATAAAATTCTAATTGAAACGTCAAGGCTTAAACAAAAATTAAAGTTAAAAGTAGTTCTTAGGACAAGCAAAAATCATATTTGTACACTATAACATATTACTCAATATTCCATTAAGCTAAGGTATCATTAAAAAATTTAATTATTGTTCATGATTCCGGAGAGATTTTAAATGTAACTTTTGAATGATTGATAATAAAAACAAAAAAAAAAAAAAAACATTTGTTGAATAAGCAAAGTAAGATACCTTAATTTTTATGTAAACACTCCTTTGAATAATGTCAGTGAAATTTCACCACGCACAAAAATAAACAGTAAAATCGAAACAACATCGATACTTACCATTTTAGATATTCAAATATCTACAAATATCTTTGCGATATATATCGGGTTTTAACTTAAAGGGTATATAAACTTCGGCTCCGCACGAAGAAAGCTTTCATTTCTTGTTTTTTAATAATTTGCTATTTTTGGCAAACTAATGCGACCCACCAAATTTTACCGATAAGGATCGGCCGACTATATCCTATAGCTGCCATATAAGTGACTGAGTTTGAAGGTAGAAAACTGGAACTTATTACAGATTATATTTTTGTTCAGTTAACCCGACCTACCAAAACGATCGGCCGGCTAATCCGACCGGCTAATAACTGAATAATCAGAAATGGTATTTGGAAAAAATTCTATTTTGATGTTCTTGAAGATAGAAGTTTAGGACAGACTTTGAATTTTAATAAATTGGTTTTATTAAATAATATTTTCATAAGCATCGGCTAAGTATATCTGATGTTACCGATAGAGTTTATCTGGATTTAACTTCAAGGGTATATCAATTTCGGCTTCGACCGAGTTAGCTTTCCTTTCTTGTTAAAATTAACTCTAATAGTTTTTAAGTGACTATGCCCAAGAATTCAATATTTTACCACAAGACTGGGATTGAATTTGTCTTTTCACGACTTTTAATTTTTAACAAAAATACCTGTGGTCCTGATGCCACTTTCCTCCTGCTATCGACGCATGTGCAGGACATGGAACTTGTGATTGAGGTGTTCCTATGATCCTGGATTTTTCTGAGTTTTACGACGCGGTGAATTTATTTAAATGTGATTCTCTCTTAACAAACACGTCACCAGCCGTTATATGTTTTGCCATTATATGGCTATAATTTCTGTACAAAATTTACTCCGTTCTAGACTTATGTATTATAAAGTCATCTAGAGCGGTGAACCATGAGGGAATATAAAAGGAGGATTGGATTGCTACTTAGGGTATATATAAGTTAAGTGAAGTTAACCAAGCAGCGGCAATGTCCGATTATTTAAGAGCTCGCTCTGGCCAAACTGCTGACATAGCGTCTGGCCGGAAGCCCATGCATAGCGGCAAGCACTGCACATTTGCGTGGCCTTCACATTTTTATCTATTATAAAGTGTATAAAGAATTTTTTTTTTGTAAACCATTTATTGTCACAATATTGTTTGCATTTCTGTTTTTGTGAATAAATAAATGAATATTTCTATATAACACAAAAGTGCGGAATAAAATTCCTAACCAAAACCAAAAATCGCTGGCAGAAAATTTTAAATTTCAATCGGAAATAATTAATATAATTTCGTGTATTTAATTCATCTTTTATATGTCTTTTTTGTTACACAAGAATTTTTGGTATTAGCCGCGAAGTTTTGGTTATTTATTTTTCATTTCCGTTTTGTTTCCCCACTCCATTTTCGAGAACACTATACGGCCGCACATGCAGTGTGTGGCACCTTTTTTTTTTTATTTTTTTTCTCTGTTTATCGAAGCGGTGGCTCGGTCCCCGCGCACCCCACCTTACCGCTACTTGACACAGCAGTAGCGCAACTTGACGAGCCCGCACACATAACTAAAGCGGCAGCTCAGCCCCCGCGGCCCCTTTACCAGCCCAATAAATATTTTTTCTTTCGGGCGACTTTATAGCCGCAGCTCCACATGAGCAATCCGTTTCAACAATATAGACATAAGACAACTCTATAGTGATTCTGAGTCGGAGACCGAAGGGCCGGCCAGATTTTCCACCCCTAAAAGCGTTAACGCTAGCGCTCCCATACTCGCGAACTTGGCTTTCAACTTGGAACAAATGACAGCCACCAAACAGGCGGCCTTTCAACATGCTGTTCAAAAAGCCAATATCGAACACCAGCGTAGACAAAACGAAATGCGCCTGGCTATACACAGTCTGACTGAACGGGTCAACGCAAAAGAAATCGCTCCCGCCCAAGCGGAGGCTCCTCAAATAAAAAAATATGAACCTATAGAAATTAGGAACGACGTCAGGTGTGACGAGCCCCTCGCAAGTAGAGGAGAAGTCAAAATTAAAAAGAAAAATTAATTCTGATAAAATTACAAACGGACAGGAGGAATTAATGGGTTAATTACTTACTTGTGAGGAATTGATGCGGGGTAACAAACAAGAATCTGAGGCGGAATCCGATAGTTATAAAATCAAATCGAAGTCAATGGTGAACGTATAGAGGAATCCAAACGTCAGAGATTTCGGAATTACACCAAGCTCGATAATACTAACATCGTTTCAAACGATGAAATTTGCACAGAACGTTGACGTATACAATAACGTTGAGAAATGTAAAAAAAATTGAAACTGAGCTCCCAGCCTGAGTCCAAACAGGATGATTTCGTTCACCCTGCTGTAAGATTTTTTTACTTCCATCTCAACTCCAAGTCTGAGTTTTCCGACATAACGGCAGTTTGAGATTTTTTACTCTTCTTTGTCTTCCAATTCTGAAAATTTTTTCCATCCGTCTCCGTTTTGTGTGCTTCGCCATATTCCTCGCCGTTTTCGGCCTCGCCATTATCAATTCGCTTGCCAACGGTTGAGGCATATGTGCATCCTTATACATACATATACACATACATATTTTTGGCCATAATTTATATTGGCCAGCCGTTGTGAATTAGTTCCGGAAATTTCCAAATTCACAAACAGTTCCCCGCTGTGGGAATATTTGTTTTTTTCCCCCAATCAGTGTCATTTTTTACACCACATAAATTTTCTTTTCCCCCTTTTCTTTTCTTTTCCTACAGTCCACTTATCAACGCACTAAGCCAACATATGCCCCACATGCCCTTTTATATATCCGTACTTGCATGCATGTCTATATACTTCCATATATTTTCTGCCTCCAATTTCAGATAATAACCGATAAAATTAAATAAAAATAAAGTTATCTTAAAACCAACAATTATAAAACGCCATTTCACACCATCCGTGATTGTGTCGCTTAAATTCTCAACCTAGCCGCCGCAATAGCCGTGTTGTGTTTTTTTGGTGCTGTTTTTGTCCTTTACTACGTACAGAGTGCCGACGGCATACCCGGCTGCGAAACAAATAAATCAATTATAAATTAAAAAAAAATCAATTATAAATTAATATATTTATTATTTTAACTACTACAATTTATTAAATTATTACTTCTGTTCGAGCGAATGGCCAGGTTTATTTTAAGTCACTGTTCCGGCCACTCAACAATTAAAAATATTTAAAAAAATGAATAATCGAAAATTATTAATAATTTAATTATTAACCTTCTGTCCGAATAAAGCCGCGGTTTCAATGCCACCTTATCGGCTTCGGGATAATTAAATCCAATTAATTAAAGAGAATTACGACAATTAGTCAAAATTAATTATAATTAATTATTTATATTCTTTTTTTGCATGTTAAATCCAAGCCAAGGTCAAGTCCACCTTTCCGGCTCCGCATATTCGACAAGCGCTGACCAGCGAATCGGATTCTGAGAATGCTCACGGGAGACGACAAAAAGCCGCGTCCGATCCCAACCATCCGATTGGACAGATCTCAATCCGCATCTCCTCGGACGCCTCTGTTGAATCCTAAGGCGACTAGTGCCATTCCAAGGGCGAAGAGTGACGAATCCGTCGATACAATCCCCGGTCCTTCACAGATGCAGACTCGCTCCGTTGCGAAAATGGCTCCAAGTGCGGTCGAAGTGGCGTTGAAAAAGTTCATCGCCACAACAGATCGAATAAGCCAATTCGAGGCTAACATAAATACTCCGGGCGCCAGAGAAAGGGAAGTAGGCTCCCAATACATGTGCGAAGTCCATCGGGACCAAATTCGGGTATCTTCGGTGGCCCACCTTCAGAGACTTATTTACGGCCATTTACATCCAAAACTCGCGGCTCACCTTAGTAGAGAAGTTGTTCCACTTACTGTCCACAACAAGTGGTGACGCTTACCCCATTGTTTCTAAGGCTCCGCTTACCCATGAGGGGTTTGTCGCCGCGTGGCAAAGCCTCACAGACCTCTTTAAGAACCGGCGCCTATTGGTCAACAGCCAGTTCAAGATCCTTTTCAACATCCAGGCTATTTCTTAAGAGTCCGGGGTCGCGCTGAAGGAGCTGCAAGCCACTATTCAGAGTTGTCTGACAGCCATAGAAATGTCCATTAATGTTGAGGCTTGGGACTGTCTCCTGGTATTTATGCTTTTGTCAAAGCTCCCCAACTTTCTATGTGGGAGCAATCCGTACATAATAAGGCCGAGATTCCAACATGGAAGGAATTAGATAACTTCCTGACAGAGCGCCATCGCACTCTGGGGGCCATCGACGACGTCAGGCCTAGTGGCTCCGTGCAATTTCCGCCAAGGTCGGGACTTCCTACTACCCCTGCTACCCCGGAGGCTCACTTCATACGAGACTCAAGTGGTTCCGGGCCAAAAGGGATGCGAATGGATGTAAATGGGCACTCTGACTACATAAGGAGGAAGCATGTTATGTTTAAACTGTTTTGCCCGAGGGCACCAGCAGCGAGACTGCACGAGCGCCCATACCTGCTTCACATGCCACAGCCCACACCACACCCTCCTGCACCGCGGCAAGCCGTTCGCCACCGCTCCAAGTCCGCCTACGCCAGCAAACGGCTCAGAGGATCAGTCCAATGTGCAGGTGTGTTTCGCTTCCGGGTCAGGAGCCGTCCTACTGGGCACGGCCCTTATCAACGTGTGCCATTTGGGGTGCACCGTCCAGGCACAAGCACTGATAGACTCTGGGTCCGAAGCGACCTTCATAACGGAACGACTGTTCAACCTTGTCAAGTTTCCCTTCAAGACAATTCACGCCAAGTTTCCGGCCTTAATGAGACCATTTCCGCGCAGTCTACTAAATTGTGCCATTTCTCTTTACATCTTTTACGCGGGCTCGCTCTTATAATCCCACCTGACGATGCTAATCCTAAAGTGGCTATACTTTAGGTTTGTCTTCAACTTCGACATCGAGAAGATGTATCGGCAAATTTGGGTAGACCCCAAGCATACTCCGCCGATGGGGATATCCGCGACTACGAGCTAAAAACGGTCACCTTTGGTGCCAATTGTGCCCCGTTCCTAGAGATCCGTGTCCTGCAACTGCTCACTGATGACGAAGAGTCGAAGTATCTGCAGGCAAGCCAAATTATCCGGCATTTTTGTACGTTGATGACGTTCTCGCGGGGGCAGACTTTAAAGCCCGATTCGGGAGCTAAAGGGGGCCCTAGAGTCGGCAGAGTTCCAACTTAGGAAATGGACGTCGAATAGCAAGGCGATCCTGGCCGACATTCCGAGCGGTCACCTCCTTCGTGCTGATTTCCTCAACATCGATGCAGAGAGCACGGCCAAGACACTCGGCGTGCGATGGACAGCGACGACTGATGAGTTCTATTTCGTTCCGCCAGAATTGACTTTCGGCTCGTCTTTTACGAAGCGCCGAGTCCTCTCCCAAATTGCCAAGTTGTTCGATCCAGCAGGTTGTCTCGCTCCTTTCATTGTTTGGGCGAAAACGTTCATGCAGGACATTTGGCTTCTGGATCTAGGGTGGGATGTCGCCTTCCCTCAAGATTTCTGTCAGCGATGGGTTGACTTCCTGAAGAATTACTCGGTGCTAGTTCAGATTCGTGTTTCTCGGTGTGTCGCGTTCCGACCACTTCTAAAGGTCGAGCACCACGGGTTCTGCGACGTTTCGCAGAAGGCATACGGCGCAGCTATTTACGTTCGTGTAGAGGTTGGGTCTACGGTAATAGTAAACCTGTTGACTGAAAAGACTCGAGTGGCCCCAGTTAAAACGGTGTCGCTCCCTCGTCTAGAGCTGTGCAGTGCCTTGTTGTTGTCTGAGATGGCCACCGCCGTTCTGCCAAGGATTCCAGGGGCCGCGTCTGCCCTATACTATTGGACCGACTCGACTATTGTCCTCGCGTGGCGGCATAAGCCAGCGTGCCAGTGGACAACGTTCGTGGTCAACCGGGTGACCAAGATCACCCAGTTCACCAACGTGCAGAAATGGGCACATGTCCGCTCCGAGCAGAACCCTGCGGATCTCGCTAGCCGAGGCGTAGCACTTCAAGATCTTGCAGATAACCAGTTGTGGTGGCACGGTACTGACTGGCTCCAGAGGCCTCGCAGCGACTGGCCCACTCAAGGCAATGATGCCCCCGCGACTGAACTCGAGATGCGAGCAGTCAAGGTCCATGTCGCGAAGGTGCCTCCCGAAGATCTTCTTGAACGTTTTTCTAAACTCGACAAGACATTACAAGTCCTTGCCTATGTTTATCGCTTCATCCAGCGCGCGCGTAAGATTCGATCCCCGTTCGAAGAGCACCTGACAGATAATGAGGTTACGTCGGCTGAAAGTCTTCTAGTTTCCGTCACTCAGCGCAGACACTTTGTCTCTGAGATGCGCTGCTTTAGCGAAAAGCGTCCAGTATCGGTATCCGGTCCGAATCAAAATCTGAACCCCTTCGTGGATTCGCAAGGCCTTATGAGAGCCTGCGGCCGGCCGCAGTTGGTGTTACTTATATGTTGGTGTTTGTGTGCTTCTCCACTAAGGCCATCCATTTAGAGCCTACGTCGGACCTTACGACCAAGAAATTTCTGGCGGTTTTCGCATGGTTCGTGTCCCGGAGAGGATGCGACCGTCAAGTGCAGTTCGACAACGGGGCAGCTGGAAGACCAACGGGGAAGACCTTTGTGGGGGCAGCTGCCCTACTATCCCGCGATTTTCTCCAGAGCCTAAAGCCCCTTGGCTGTGACCGATGATTATAGTCACCAGCAGCTTCTCTGGCATTTCATTCCTCCGGGAGCTCCCCACATGGGGGGCCTGTGGGAAGCAGGCGTCAAGAGCTTCAAGACCTTGTTCTACAAGTCCACCGCTACGCGGACCTTTGAGGAGCTGGCTACTCTCTTGGCGAAGATCGAGGCGTGCCTGAATTCGCGGCCACTTGCGCCAATGTCCGAAGACCCTGCTGATCTGTTGGCTCTTACGACCGGGCCCTTTTTTTTTGGAGGCCCACTTCTCGCCACGGTTGATCCCGAGTTAAAGGGGGATACCACTTTCATCATTAATCGCTGGCAACACCTGAAGGCTTTTCAGCAGCAACTTCGGCTCCGATGGAAAGAAGAGTACCTCAAGGAGCTCCATAAAAGGAATAAGTGCCGAGCCCCTACGTGGGATCACCGCGTTGGGGATATGTTCGTCATCAAGGAGGGCAACCTTCCGTCCAATGAGTGGCGATTGACGCGGTATTGACGTAGGCAGGGTTGACGCTGTGTATCCAGGATCCGATGGCCATGTCCGCGTGATCGACATCCGCACCGCGCGAGTGCTCGTTAAGCGGCCCGTTGCTAAGGTCGTGCTTCTATAATTATAATTATATATAACAATAATTAAGAATTTCTTCCGCTGAAATGTTCCTGTTCATTGTGCTGTCTCGAAGCTCTGCCCGTAGATCCAAACAATAATTCACACCGATTCTGATAACGTTATCTTTTCTTTCATCATATTTCCGCCAGTCATAGTCAGCATGATGTCGCCACGCCCACACAACGCCCAGTCATTGGAGAGCAGATATACTCGAGGTATACAATCCTACCAATGCCGATTCTGCAATGGGATCCATCGCCTTAGTTCCCGTGAACCGGTATTGCTCGAGCTGCCTGGCCCACGAGCACTCCGACGGATCGTGTCGGCGTGGGGACTGCTGTAGGACGTGTGGTCAGGATCATCACACGCTGCTGCACCTCGTAGAGAAGCCGAGGACTTGGCGCAAGGCACGTCAAGAGGAGCACCGGTCACGGAGCGCGGGAAACAGGATTCGGAGTGTCTCGACTGGCACCCGGCCATCATCCGCTTACTCCCGGCGCGGTTCGAGTGCTTTTCGGCCTTTGTCTGCCACTTTCCGGCACTCACAAGCCAATCCACGGCCACCAAACTTCCCGGCGCTCGTCGGCAACTCATCGGCATTCTTCCGCCACTGAACGGCAGTCGTCAGGCGCTCCAAGGCTTTCGTCCGCCACTCATCGGGTGCCTTCCACCGCTCGCCCGGCCGCCTCATCCGCGCCTAGGCAATTTTCTGCCTCTCGTCGAGGGCCCCCGCAGGACGCGGCCGCTGCGCCCACACTATCGTCGCTGCTGCAGCGGAACACCGTAACGTGCTGCCGACTGCGCTAGTGCGCATTGACACGGGGACGCTAGCAGCGTGTTTCCGTATGCCCACTACCAGCGCGGGGGATGAGTGGTTCCATCTGCCAGCGATGATCTCCGTTGTCTTGGGCGCGGATTTGTACCCGCGTATCATGCAGCCGGGATGCCAGTGGCCCAGAGCACCGCATCCGCGCTCGTCCCTCTGTGCTATCTCTCTCGCTCGTCGGCCGTCGTCGATCGTCCGTTTGTTTTTCTAAGTTAAAGCCTAGTACTCTGACGACAAAAATCCGCCTTCGCACGTGTTACAGCGGCCGAACTTCATATAAAAAAAACGGTGGGAAAAAGGAAGAAGAAGAAATTTTCGCCTCCTAGATTTGCCGGTACTCTGACGACGAAAATGATGGCATATAAAAAAAAAGGTGGGAAAAAAGGAAGAAGAAGAAATTTTTGCCTTTTTGCGAAAATGATGGCTGTCAAATTGAATGGCGTTGCCGGTTCAAAAAAAGTAAACAGCTGATCTCGGGGTGTAAAAATAATTCATATAATTTACTTTGACACCCAAACATGGAGCGAAAATTGAAAGAGATATATTAGAGAGGGAGAGAGAGAAAGAGAATCGACCGCCATCCTACATCTAGTCTAGTATACTGCTAGAGTCATCCGAAACAAAAAATTAGAATAGATTATTGTTTTGTAAGCTAATGGCTCTGTCCCGTACTAGAATTTTTTTTTTTTTTTTTTTTAACGTTGCTTTTATTTCTTGAATCTCTCTTTGCGAGACTAACAAGAGGTGTATTAAATCTTGTATTTTTAACTTAACTAACAGTCATATTGACTGATACGGAGTTAGACGGCCCTAAAAATCGATTGCTGGGTTAGGAGGTCGTTGCGTCTAAGGCGGGATACGCTAGAAACCCGAGTCAATCCCCGAGCGAGAAAATTTGGGTGCGAAGACAGTTTTTCTTTGTATGACTCTTTTTGCTTCTGGATTTCGTCTTTCACTGCGAGGATGCCCAGATCCCGGTGGATGTTTTCGTTGCGAACATACCAAGGTGCCCCTGTGATAGTTCTCAGGATTTTTGATTGTGCGCGCTGTATGATGTCTATGCTGCTGCTACTGGCGTTCCCCCACAGCTGGGAGCCTAACGTCCAGATTGGCTTTAGGACTCAATTGTACAGTAGTCAAGGCACAGTGGCGATCGTGAGTTTATGATCTAGTGGAGGCTGCTGGCTTTCAGTTTTAGGTGCATCTTTTTTGCATTCGATGGGCTTACGCCAGGTAAGTCGTCTATCAAGGTGGACTTGCGAAGCTTACTTCGTTAGCTTGAGGGATCTGCATACCGTTTAGTAAAAGCGGCATGTTTGTCTATTAAGAGTAAACGTTATATGTTTACACTTTTGTTCGTTTATTTTAATGCGCCAGTTGGACAGCCACCTTTCCACTATTGTGAGATGATTAGCCAGTTGGGTTGTTGCCTGCGTTGGGCATCTGGAGCGACTAAGAATAGCGGTATCATCGGCGAACGTTGACGTTGTTAGTTGTGCGCTCGTAGGAATATCCGCAGTATACAAAACATATAGACACGGCCCGAGTGCGCTTCCTTGTGGAACTCCAGCTTCGATGGTGTAGTCGCCCGAAGTAGCTGCGTTGCATCTCACTGAGAATACCCTATTGAAGAGGTATGATTCCAGTAGCTTGTGGGTGTATGTTGGCAAATACGTTTTAATTTTGTGCATGAGTCCGATGAGCCAAACTCGGTCGAAAGCTTGAGATACGTCGAGGAAAATAGCGCTGCAGTATTCGTTGTTCGAAGGCTGAGCGTATTTCGGATGTTAATCTGTTCACTTGTTCGATGGTTCCATGGTTTCTTCGAAAGCCAAATTGGTGTGCCGGGATGATATTACAAGCTTCCAGATGTGGTATTATGCGAGTTAACAAGCATTTTTCAAACAGTTTAGACAAACAAGATAGAAGGCTTATTGGTCTGTATGATGACGGAATTGTGTGGTCTTTTCCAGGCTTCGGTATCATTATAATAATGGATTTCTTCCACTTTTTGGGAAATAGCCAAGATTAATGATTCCATTAAATAGTTTGCAGACGACCTCTATAGTGCATTTTGGAAGTTGGATCAGCATCTTTGGGGTCAATAGGTCACCACCGGGAGCCTTTTTTGGATTTAGCCCTCTTATGACTTTTTTCGATTTCGTTCGGCCGGAATGAAGGTGCGGCTGGCTGAGGGGAGGACTCTGGCTGAATTTCTGGCAGGAGGGATGAATTTGAGGCTGGTTTTGGCTGGAAGACACTTTGGAGATGTGTGGCGAATGTTTCAGCTCGGTCTTCGTCGCGAGCCCAGCATCCCGAAGAGTTTCTTATCGGGGTGGTCGTTTCAATTGGGCCCTAAGATTTGGGTGGGCCCTCCACAGGGGGTACTTTGTGCTTGTTGGCGAGAGATTCTGGATGTACCTCAGCTGTGCATTTTCTTCCTGTTGGTGAAGAGCCTGGTCGAGTGATCGGGTTGCTTCCTTAAGGCGTTGTTTTGAAGCTGGTGATCTGCTGTTATGCCAATCACGACGCGTGCGCCTCTTTTCTCGCACGAGCTGTTCGACTTGCTGATTAGATTTGAAGTGTTTGTTTCGGTCTACTTCTTTCCTATGAGGAGTAGAGATTTTAGCTGCCGCAACGAGTACTTCTTCCAGGGCGCTCGTAGTGTAGTCGATGTCCGATTCCATGTTAAAATCCGGGGCGAGTTCTTCTTAGCCAGTTCGTTTTTGGCGTCGTCAGGCTGAAGGGGTGTTCGGTTATTTCTGGGCTTTGAAGAAGCGTTAGAAGCACAGGCGAGTGGTCTGATGATAAGTCCGAGACTGCTTTGGCACTTATTAGATGGCGAGGTATGTTTTTTGTCACTGCAAAATCAATAAGGTCTGGGAGCTTTCGTGAGTTTGTTGGCCAGTATGTGGGACTTCCAGGGGAAACGTAGTCCAGTTTATTTTTCACATTTATAATTGCATTGTTATCTATACGTGAAGTTTACGTGATAAAATTTAATGGTTGTCCCTAATGGACAGTTTTAAATAAACATTACCCTGCTATTACAAAAAAAAAAATTAAAAAATAATTGCATTGTACAATTGTCTTCCTTTGGGAGTCACTAGACGTGATCCCCAGTGCGTATGTTTGGCGTTGTAGTCTCCTGCGGCTATAAATCGATCCCCAAGTGAATTGTAGAAGACAATTTTATGAATTGTCCATAAATTGTCCTTCCGAGATTGAGAAACGAGGAGGGCAGTAAACGGCAGCGATTGAAAGGATTCCGTTGCTTGACTGAATTTGTATCGATGTGGCCTGCAAGAAGTTTGTTGCAAACCTTTTGTGAAAGTGGTGTTTAATGCGTTCTCTGATTAGAACTCCATCCTCCATGGGCTTTCCCATCTGGATGATCCGTGCGGTAGATTGTGTAGCCTCTTATATGAAAGTTGTATTTGCTTGTAAGATGCGTTTCCACCAGTAGCATAACGTCAATATGGTTTTCGGTTAAAAATTGTGATAATTCTAGTTTATGCCGTGAGATACAATTGGCGTTCCACATTGATATTCGTAGCGCCTGCATAAATTATTTAGACTGTTGTGCTACGAGCAGCTGTATCACCATGTTCTGGTTTTGAACAAGCGTTTGCATGGTCGTTTTCATGAATGACATAAGCTCCATCATACTTTGTTGGAGGGTAAGCATCATAGTTTCCGTTTTGCTGTGTGGCTGTTCTGGGGCCTGTTGAGCGCTTTGAGAGTTAGGCTGAATTGGAATTTCCCTTCCAGATCGTAGAGCATCGGCGTAGGAGAAGCCGTTGGTGGGGTTTAGTGGACCGAATGAGGATCTCGCAGCTTTGGCATAGAAGACGTCTGGCGTAGTTTTTCACGCAATGTACGCATTCTGTAGATTTTGGTCGCGCGTTGCGGTCCTTTGACGCATGCGACTCTTTAACTCCTTATACACCATACATCCTCTATAGTTTGCTGTATGGCTACCTCCGCAGTTTCCACATTTCTTAACGGTACTGTCCTTGTTTGTAGTGCGGCAAGCGGACTTGTGGGCGTCCCCGCAGACTACACAGACAGCCCGAAGTGTGCAGTAAGACCTTGTGTGTCCATACTCTTGACAATTAGTGCATTGCACTGGACCGTTGCGTTTATGTGGCCCTTCAACAGTGATTTTCCGATGCAAAAGATATTGCAGGTTGTAGATTGGGTGGACTTCGTTCTTCTTCAGAGACCTGCTTTCTGACTCGAGCTCGACCTTGAAGAGGGGGTTGTGGCTTTTTATCTTTATTTAGAATGTTTATAACATTCTTGGTGGAGAAGCCCTTTTCTTTAAGGGCGGTTTTTATTTCCTCGGCGGTAACATCAGGTTCTATTCCCTTTACTACCACTTGTAGGCCCTTACTGCTTTTCAGCTGATACGTGTAATAGTTTTTCTGTACGGTGTCCAGATATTTGGACACGATTCGGAAGTGCTCTTCAGTCTTGGTTTGCACCTTTGTTTCATGGATGTTCCTTTTGATAAGCGGAACAAAATGAAAGTTGTCACCGTTCCCGATCAAAGACGCAATTTTGTTGACCAGGGCACTCAAGCTTTTTCCCTAATATAGATTGCAGGGGGCTTGGGTTTTGCGGTGTCTTGGGCTGGTTGGTTTTCCCCAGCCTCCGCCAGTAGGGCAAATCTGTTAGTAGTGGATCTGTCTGGTTCTTTATCGATATTCAGGACACGGTTAACTTTTTGTTTTGTTGCCTGCCGGATTACTCTGCGGGCTAGGCTTGCGCTTAATTTGGATGTAGCGATCCATTCCAGTCTGTGTGGCCGTTACCGCTTTGGCACTTTCTGAGGTTGTTGTTTTTGTACTCGCTGTAGTCGTTGACGTCGCGGTACTTGAGTTGCAGAGGTTTTCGCTGTTGTTGCAGAAGTTGTAGCGCTGCTAGTTGTTGGTGCGAAATTTGGTCTTTGGGTTTCCACGGTCAGTAAAGCCGGGTTGCTTATAATCGCCGATTTTTCCACTTCGGTGTCGCGGGTTTGAAAAGTAAGAGTAGAAGCCGTTTCTTTGGTTCACTAAACTTCTACGCTCGTTCTCTTGATCGTTGCTCAATGATCTCATTGCGTGGCTCTTACTTTTTTTTTTGAACAATGCACTAGTTTTGGTTTAGCACATCACAAGTGTTATAAAAAGCTTGTCTGTCGCTTTTAGTAAATTGTAGTTCAGCGTCTTTTCGCTTATATTGGGTTACCCCAGTTTTTTTGATTAGCTGTATTATGGTGCAGTTTTCCCGGAGCTCGGGCAAAGCACGTCCGCTCAGCTCGGATCCAATAGAAGAAATAGAAATCCTTACATCAGAATAACTATTAACAATCGTCCATTTAAATGTGTAATAGATACAGGAAGTTCAATCAACCTAATACAAGAAAATTATTTTAATTTCCCACAAACATTAAAAACGA